>JABMIG010000200.1:0-289861 GCA_013187285.1 Cyclotella cryptica | reverse complement strand
AATGTCCTCCCGCTTTAGTTGTTGTTGTTGTGGATTGTAATGGTCGTTGCAACAATTGATCCAGTGTGTCTTGTGTGAATTCCATTTCCATTGCAGGGGATGTCTTGTGCGGTGATGACAATGCTGCCTCAGTAGGTGAAGGGACGGGAGTTTCCTTGTCTTGTTCCATGGCAGCATCCTTCTTGTCATCGTCATGGATGTCATTGTCAACGTCTGGACTGTCATGAGACTCTGTGCCATTCTTCACTTGAACCGTGACATTGTCGCTGACGTCGCCTTGTGTCAGGTGCAGATTGTCCACGTGAGGATCACCATGGTAGCCATCACCATTGTGATCATGATCGTCGTCGTGACGACTGCCAAAGAATCGGTATGCCAACAAGGCGGTGGTGAGTAGGGCAAGGAGGAAGAGGGGTGTTTTATTCGACATTGTAATATTTGTTGTGCCATGATTCTCTATAGAGATGACGACGAGGCGGGGTGGGGCGTTGGGGTTGGTGATGTTGTGTATTGTTTTGTGCTCGGCTTTTGCCTTGTGTGGGTTTCATTTGGTTTCCTCTTTTTAGGGACAAATCATGACACCGACCAAGTTACCACCACTTTAACTGTAGTACTGGCGCGCCCCCTTTTGTAACAAAAACAAAATAATTCCCACATTTTTTCTTCGACCAATCATAACTCTTTCACAGGGTCCGGAGGCAAATTTGACAAGAAATACTTCAATTCCTTGACTCACGAGGATCATTTTGATATATCTTATAATACATGGGGTGTATGACATCATCTTCCCTCCTCAAAGTGCACCCAAAGATTGATGCCTGCAAAAAATACGCGACAATTTCTTGACCCAACGATGTTACATCCCTGATATCTTCGTCGGCCGGGCAAATAATTGCGACACATTAGTGCCATTTTACACCCAAGATGACTAGGAACGAGTCTGAGTTGAGGGGTCTAGCACAGAAGGCAGTAAAGGCCAAGCAGGACCACCCAACTCTCAGCATCCTAGCAGCTACGAGTTGAAATATTCACCAAGCAGGAGCATCAAGTTCTCACCGTGGGTCTGCACCGGTGGTTTCTCCACCCACCCACAATTAACAAACTGTTACCTGCCGTGCTGGTATATTATAATTCTCAAGTGCAGGGGCCAGCTAGGATAGCGGATGCCGGGGGAGAGGCAGAAGAGGAGTTGGAAGCCAGATGTCAATCATGAAACAATCATCCATGGAAGGTTATCTGACTAATGCAGCTGCTTGGTGTGTTTCTACTCACAAATCAACAATGAATCCCATGGATGGTTGAAAACTCTCTTTCACTTTGCTTACATTGTATAGGACAAGCCATAATTCTCATGTAATAGTAATAATTCAAAGTATAAATAATGAAATTAAGGACTCATTAGGTACCAATTAAAATCCACGAACTTATTTTCTCACACAATATACTTTGATAAAATGCACCAACAAATCAAGTATTCAAAGATATCCCCGCTGCACCATGGACAAGCCCTTACAAAACCTAGCCTTAGCTGACAGGTCGTCTGTCGAATTTTGATGATTGTCAAATCTTGCAATTTTTTGCCTGTGTCGAGTTCTCTTTGGCCTTCCACCAACCATAAAAACGTCAGTATGTCGAATGTGCTGGGCGACAAATCCCATCGCTCATGCAATCTGTCTTTCCCTGTGCAACCATCATAACTACCACAGCTAGAGCTCTCCATTCTGGGCTAAGACTCTTCAAACTCATCACATTCTGGCTGATTGTCGAATTTTAACTTCACCTGTCACCTGACATGACACCATAAAAAGCCTACTGAGCAGCACGCCCAGGACAAACAAAAATGAACAGCAATGAATTCCCCTATGAGTCAATGATGTAGATAATAAAATCAGGGAATAGGCACTGTAAAAATAAACTTACAGTCAATAAATTCCCATCTTTCCCCCTCCTGGTCATGATGGTCCCGTGAAACAAAAATTGCATGGTAGAAATGGTGCAATTTCTCTGGAAATGTGGAAAATCTGACCAAACCAAGCGGCAGGATGGTCGTGGGTGATGTTGCGGTGAGGGCGATCATGGAGGAACCATTGTTGTGACGAGATTCGCCATGATTGAGGTGATGTGGTGGCAGTGGCAGAAATTATCATGGTGCGCAAGAGTAGTGTCGCGATTTAATTTTTTTGTGTTACATAGAATCTGGAATGTTTTTCTAGGTGGGCCAATGTAACTCGACAGTATGGTACTACAACTAAACTGGTACCTCCAGAGTCGTCACTTACGACCAAGTTGCTACCTCTGGAGTTGTAAGTTACGACCATGTGACAACCACAAAAGCCGTAAGTTACGACCATATTACTACCTCCAAAGTCGTAAGTTACGGCCATGTTACTACCTCCAGAGTCATAACTGATGACCATGTTACTACCTTCAAAGTCGTCAGTTACGACCAAGCTACAACCACCAAAGTTGTAAGTTACAACCATGTGATGACCATTTGTTGTCCGTTAAAGAAGTAACTGACGACTCGGACGACCCAACTGATGACAACTGATGACCCAAATACGTTCATTGAGACTGAAGTGATGACTCTCGCTGAGATTGCCTTGCTAAAAAGAAGATATTTTTAGCAAGTTGCCTGTCTTGCTGAGTGGCGATGAATCTCACTTTGCTGACAGTAAGAGTGCATGTGATATTTTACTTTTTAGTAGATAACATAGGAAAAATATCTCAATTCCCCCCTACCATATAGGGTCGAAGGAGTCAGTAGAGAAGGTACAGACAGCATTGTTACCACTTGATCCTATCATTACAGAGAGATTCATGGAATAAATATCCGGTAACCATTATCAGAAAGAACAATGGGACTCTCCTTAAAACTGCATTGGATTTGATGAATCTTGGCGATTTGAAGCAACAACAAGATGGATTTGACGCCCTTGAAGATATGTTTGACTAGCAACCACCCATCAATGATTTGGATGACTTATGTGGAGATCATGCGATTGCTCAAGGCAGCACAATTGCTTGAGATCATGCGATGCTGGTGATCATGCCATTTGCACGTGACATGATGGTTGTCTTGTTCTTGTTTTTTTAGTAAAGCCAGTCGTGCAGATGACTAGCTAATATTATTCCTATTCATGGGATGAACACGGGGCTGTTGTTTGTGTCACAAACATTGGGCGTAGCATTTGTTGTCTTGTGGGGATATCTCCGAAATCCTGACATGGCTCTTTCAGGAACAGAGCAGCACTTTGAGATAGAACTTTTTCAAAGTCATAATTTTTCTAATATCACTTTATTGTGTCAAACAACTGACTTCCTCTGTTAAATGTGCATGTGCATAATAAACTTACAACACGTAAGTCCATCTACAATTTCTCCCACTTCCTAGAGGTTATGAGCCCAAAGTTCATGACGCTAATTCTGTGCTTTGGTAACAATATTAGGGTGTTCTTTTACTGGAGAAGTTGGTTGCATCAACAAGTTTGAATTATCAACGTTGCATCGGTCAAGGAGGTAATTTATTTTAGTAAGTTGCTTCATGCATGAGTGGTGACAAAGTTGATTTTCAGTCCAATCTAAAGGGTTTGGAGAGTTTTGTTGAGTTATTATCACCAAATGGAGCTCAGTTGCAAGAGACTTTAGTTGTGAACTAATTTCAAATTACTGTTTCGTTACTTACTGTTACTGTCGGACCCCCAGAATAGTAAGAATTCTGTATCAAAAAATTGTGATTCCGGTCACTTATTGAAATTACTGACAGGCCCTTTAAGTTAAATAACTTACTGAGGCAGTTTCAAAAACAGAATTTTCAGTAATTACTGCAAATGTACAATAACCAACAATATTTTCAATTATAATGGTCAACCACACAAAGGTTATCAGTAGACTTGGTGCTAATATAAATTGAATAAAAACAAATACTTCATCCCCATTCCCTGTTCCCAACATTAGCTTTCATCACTATCCCTGCTAACACTACCCTCCTCCCCTTGTTCCCCTTTCTCCGTCTCCAAACTCTTGGCAATCTTAACATCAGGATCTGGGAACTTCTCATAGTAATCAATAATCATCTCATAGAATGCCTTGTCTCTTTCCCTGAAGTCATACAATGAATCAACTTGATTCAGGTAGCCCAACCCTTCCTTGAACCTTTCATACACACCTAAGATTGAGTAGAAATGCCCCATCTGCAGACCACTCTTCCTACACTTGGTCAGAGCTGCACAATCAATCTCCCTGAAAGTCCCAATCTGGTCCTCCTTGTCCGCGTCAACATACTTTTACTCTCCATACCTTGCAGAAACTGCTACAGCATGGATGTCATGTAGCATGCAATAGGGCCTTTGTGTGGTTCTTCCCAGCCCAGCTTTCACAACAGTGATGGAAGCTTCATCTCTTCCTCCTTCATTATCATTGTCACACTCAATCTTGTCAGAATCCTAGACCAGTTGAAAAGCAAGCCCTTGTTCCAAAGCAGCAGCTACAGGGCATGTTTCTTCCAAGGTAGCTAGAGTCATATCTGATTCACTGTCAGACATGGTGGATACTTCTGATACTTCTATCCGTTGTCTTCATTATCAACAGCTGCTGCTGTTGATCTATGATGGTTTGTTGTGCAAGAGCTTGAACTGAGCTTCAAAATGAGGAAGGTTTGAGATTCTGGGGTCAAATATTGGCTAATCAGCAAAGGAAACGGTGAGAGCTGTCAGATTGTTGGTAATAGGTCTGCCAAATCATACCCTTTCTTCTCACCTTCATTTTTTGTCAGCTGCCGCTGCGCAAGAGCTCAACCTGAGCTTCAAAATGAGGTAGGTTTGAGCTTCTGGGGTTGAATATTGGCAAAACAGCAAAGGAAATGGTGAGATCTTTCAGATTGTTGGTAATAGGTCAGCCATATCATACCCTTTCTCCTCACATTTGTTTGCACCATCAACGGCTGCTGCAGTTGATCTATGACGATTTGTTCTTCAAGAGCTTGACCTGAGCTTCAAAATGAGTTAGGTTTGGGCTTCCGGGGCTGAATATTGGCAAAACAGCAAAGGAAGTGGTCAGGGCTGTCAGATTGTTGGTAATAGGTCAGCCAAATCATACCCTTTCTTCTCACCTTCACTTTTGTTGTTGACGGCCACTCCTGTGTTCTGCGAGAGCTCAACCTGAGCTTCAAAATGAAGTAGGTTTGAGCTTCTGGGGTTGTATATTGGTGAAACAGCAAATGAAGTGGTGAGAGCTGTCAGAATTTGTGGCTTACAGCTGTCAAATGCAAGTGCATAAACCGGATGTTTCAGATGACCACCGATGTTGTTACTGCACTGAAGTCTGTCAGTACAAGGTTTAGCAGAAATGGTATTGCCAAGATTAGGGGCAAAAATGCTTTTCTTGCAGCAAAGTGATTGACTGCTGTAGTGAAAAGTCTTGCAAGGGTTGATGCTTTGTCCGAGAGGCCTTTGGAGAGGTTATGGATGGGTTGTCAAAGGGTTCTATCTCTATGTTCACTGAGTTTTTCAAGTTGGAAAGTACTATGTGCCGCTCATCCAAGACTTCCACTACCTACAATGGGGGCAGTCAAACAGTACTTGACCAAATCCTTCACACTCTTTCAAAAGTCACCAGCCTTTATACAGCTCCTTTTCTAGTGGCAACACTTGGCATATTCAAATTTGGCGGATAATAACTGTTGGAACTGTAATGGTGACCATGGAGTTAACAAGTGCAAGATCCCCAAAGATCAAGCTCGGATTGACGCAAACAAGAAGAAATGGGAGGAAGGAAAAGAAGAAGAAGTCTGCATCTGTCAGTGGTAGCTCTGGTTCTGGAGGAAAACATATGAGAGGTCCAAGTTTAGTGGCAGGAGTGGTTGCCAAAAGCAATCAGGAAATGGTGTTGAAAAATTTAACAATGTTTGGCACATGCATTGTATCAAGGGTTGTGGGTGGAACTGTACCCATACATTAGGCATTCACTCTGCCTTCTCTTCAAATCCATCTTTCTTTCCTGCTGCTTTGCCTGCTAGGCATTCTTATCATCAGAAGATAGCAAAAGAACAACAATAGGGACTTCATCCACCTACTCCAAGTATTCTTCCTGTGAATCATACTTCGACTGGTCACGGTAGTATTGGCTTTGTCTCACTTGATAGGAGTAAACTTTTGGCCATCTTTGAACATCATGAGAGAGCTGATCCTACAGTGGCTGCCTTCCTATCTGACTTGAAGAAGCTTTCAAACTAGGATGGTGGGCCTTGCTTGGTCATCACCCACCTATCTTATATCATCCAGGATTTCTAAATTTGATTGAGTTTACTTTCTTTGTGACAGCTTTGCTTTTGTTATGGTGGCATGGTGGTAATTGTTGGGGTATTTACTATTTGGCGTTTCTGAATGTGGTCCACATTGTCGTTTCTCTCATTTCAAGCACAAGCTCAAGCCATGACCATGACAGAAATGAGCACACAAAATGAGGAGAAGGAGAAGACGGTCTATCATTTGGTACTCAGGTGTTGCCATCCAAGAGGACTGAAGACTTTGGATGGATTAAAGATCTTTGTTCCTGCTTGGCGCAAGCATAAATGGTGGAAAGAGAAGAATGTTTGATCTTGCTGCAAGTATTGCCAACGACAACGATATTTCTTCCAGCTTGCCTCTACTCTCTCTAACAGTGTTCTACATAACAGGTGCTATGGTGATCATGATTTCACCCAGTTGCCTCATCTGTTACGTTCATTTGGGAAAACACAACAATTTCATGAATAGTAGTATCAATCCACAACTCAGTCAGTGTTGAATTGTATGAATGACTTTTGCTGCAGTCTCAAAAGCAATTCAGAACATTGCAATCATGAAAGCTCATTTGAAGATATGCCTCAGGTGTGGAATGACTGGTGCAACATTGGGTCCTACTCCTTACAGCGCTGACTTCTTTGATTATGTCAAGGTAAACAATCCAGTCAAATAGATGTTACCAAGAAAATTTTGTGGTTGACATTGGAACTGTCATCTATATAATAAGTTTCAGATGACAAGGGTGAAGATGTTTTTCTCCCATGTATTGCTTACCATTTGCCAACAGCAGCTATCCGACTTTTTAGTTCACAGACATACCATCAGATGCACAATTTTTCAAGCATCATCACTGCAACACAGGTAGTCATGCATCTGAAAGACCAAAACATTGTCATTCCAATTGACTTGGGGCCTTCATATCTTCCCATGATTTGGAATCCTTCTGTCTTTGCTGAGGAACAGAGGGAGATTGGCTTGATTTTTGTTTCTAAGTTGGAATTCTTTGAACCTTAGCCTCTTCCTATGGTTGATAAATTACATAACAATTCATGGGAAACCGTTTGGTTGAACTTTCTCTATACTCGTGTTGGCTCAGATGAAAATATGTACCTTTCTGGTCTTCAGAAGGAACCATTGACTTGGCATTGGAAATTGGGGGATGACATGCAATGAATCCAAGAGATGATGTGGGTGACAAAGGCAATTGACATTGATGGGAGAGAGTTGATTCTGCCTCTTTTAATCACTCCAACATGTGCATCAACACCAAACAGTCCCATTCTCATGTGTCATTCTTGTGAGTTAGCAAAGTCAAAACAGTCCACAAGTTAAGAAAAGTACAGCTGTCCCTTAGAAGGAAGGTTCCTTGTCCTGAGACAGATATATGAGGCAGGTGACTTTGATTCTGCTGACCAGTTTGTTGTGAATATGCCTGGTCTCTTGTTTGCTGGGTATGGTCGTGAGGATGTTCATCATAAATTCCATGGTGGAACTAACTTTCGTACACTGGAACTGGAATCATTTGGGTTGAGTGTCAAGTTTCTCTTGGTGCTGGTGAGACAGTTATGTCCAAGATTTCTTTTGAAGAATGATTTTGGGAGATGGCTGCTGCTGAAATCACTCACTTGCACAGTGATAATGGAGTCTTCACTACGCGGACATGTTTCCTGTTGATTGCAAAATGAAGAATCAGACTTATAGTTTCTCGGGTGTTGTTGCCAAACATCAAAATGCTATGGCAGAGAGGGCCATTCAAACAATCATTTATATGGCCGGAACATTCATGGTTCATGTTTCTCTCCATTGGATTGAACTAGGATTAGATGATTTCTCCTTATGGGATTTGCTGTCAAACATGCTGCCTGGATATGTGATCACATTCCAAACAGAGCTAAGACTACAGCTGATCATTGGGACTTGTTGTGTTCCTATGTATGGGGTTGCCTTGTGTGTGTCCTTGATCCCAAGCTTCAGGATGAAAAGAATATACCCACGTGGAATCATCATTCTCAGCTTGGTCAATTCTTAGGGTTCTCCTATGATCATTCTTCCCTTGAAGCTGAGGGAAGTAGGCTATACAAATACTAAGATAGAATTTATGCCTAATTAAGAAGTAAGTAAGAATTTTGTGTTTAATTTGAAAAAAGAAAAGTATTCATTATTTGTTTATTTCCACATTCAATCGGCCTTGTTTCAAAATCGACCTGAACGGATGAGTTTCAAATCAACAGATGTCTTTTAAGAAAGCGGACATCTTTCGAACGGACGTCAGTTTTGCCAAAAGGCATCCGTTCAATGAGAAAATAGGCGACTTTTCTGAAACGGACTACTTCTTCAAAGACGCCTTTTTTAAAGAAGTCGTCCTATCATGTGTAAGTAGTCCATTTAGGTGGACTTTTGTGTGAATGGCTTGCTTTTAAAAAGACGTCCGCTATTGTCAAGGTCGTCCAAAACATGTAGGAATAACTATGATTTCTACAAAAAGATTCGAAAGACATCTTTTGATACTATTTAGAGCTAAAAAAATGATGTCTTTTGAGAAAATGGACGTCATTTACAAAGAATTTTTTTTTCTGAAAGACGTCTTTTTTCTCTATAGACGTCCAATTAAGCCGCCTTTCATCAATTTGGAGATACATGCCGGGAATGCGCGCAATCCAAATGAAAGGAAAACGGAAGAATTATTTTCAGCGGACTAACTTTCTTCAAAGGACTGCTTTTGAGAAGTCACGTTTTTGTTCTTACGAAGCTCTCCGTTTTTGAAAAAGACGTTTTATTGCGATCTTCCCCTATTTAACCAAATTGTATTATTTTTTAAAAGTATTTAAACCAATGATAACTACCTAGAAGTATAGTCCTCACTCAGCTTCCTTGCTGCCAATGTTCAGTACTTTTTTACAGGTTTTGTGCCACCTCAGTACCATGTGGTCTTTGATGATTTATTCCAAACTGTGTTCAGCTCTGGCAATTGTGATGCAGTTGTCGATGAGATCTACAATAATCTCTTTGAGTTCAACAGAGACGTCTATGCTGAGGATGAGTTTGATGTTGATGGAAATCTTGTTTATCACCCTCCACCTTTGGATGAAGTCCAGTTGAATGAGTCTGAGAAGAGAGACTGAAGGGGCTGCATTCCTCATGAGAGGGTGATTATAGAAGTGAGGGAGCCCTCCAATCTTCTTTGCACTCCTGCTCCTACTCCAGCAACAACACCGACAATGATGATGATGATGATGATGATGATGATGATGATGATGATGATGATGATGATGATGATGATGCTGATGATGATGCTGCTGCTGCTGCTGATGATGATGATGATGATGATGATGATGATGATGATGATGATGATGATGATGATGGACCAATGCCACCCCTATGATGGTTGTTTCAGACTCTGATGATGATGATTCTAATGATGAATCCTCTGATGCATTCATCCCTCCATCAAATCAAGAGGGAGAAATCCATGTAACAGATGGAGATCTTGGTGCAACAGATGGTGATTTTGGAATTGATGATCCAGTTCAGCAACCCAGTCCTCAGTGCCCAAGGAGAAATCGAAGAGAAAGGAACCCACCATCATTGACTTCAAGAACAGATGCCATGCATGTTCCAGAAGCAACAAAGTTCCTGTCAGAGTCTATAAGTGCGCAGTTGATCAAAAAAGGATGAACTATCATCAACAACTTACACAGCAAGAGGAAGAGTCTGACAGAATGCTGAATGCAATGGCAAACTAAGGGATGATGTTCCTAGCATGGAGGAGTTGATGGATAGTTCTCTGTCTTGGTTTATCACATTCACTGCAAACAGTTGTAGATACTCTGGGACAACAAAGGAGTTGATCATTTTTTTGCTCCATCCATTGTGCCTTAAGGAAAAGGCTGAAGCTTCCAAGTCAGATAATCCTAATTGGCGGGAAGCAATGAAGAGTCCTTGTGCCAAGGAATACTGGAAAGCCCCTGTGAAAGAGATTGAAACCTTTGAAAAGATGGATTGCTGGATGTGGTTGACCATCCAGAGGGAGCTTACAGAATTGACTCCACATGGGTATTTAAGATCAAACACTATCCTGATGGTCTCATCAAGAAGTTCAAAGCTTGCTTTTGTGTTCATGGAGACCAACAAATCAACGGTGTTGATTTCTTTGAGACTTGTGCTCCAGTAGTTCAATGGATAACAATTAGGCTGATTCTTATTTTGGAAGTCTTACTTGGTTTGAAGTCCAAGCAGGGTGATATCACGGCTGCATTCTTCATACTGACATAGTGACATAGGCCAATTATCTACCCTACAGCAGTACTCTAGGGTAAACTAAAAGATACCCTTAATTTCTCAGGAGATGAGGGATATCTTCCAATAATGGCAAGAACCAGCAAATAGCAAGAATAGGTTCACTACCCAGAAATACCATTTGGGGAATAATGCTTTATGTCATCAACTAATGACATAAAGACATACCATATCTGTGTAGGATCCTACACAGTTTCATTTTGTGCAATGAAGCATATTTGCTTCATTGCTGCTTGTTACTAGCAGACAACTTAACTCATAAATAAAAATCAGTTCCCAACAACTTGTATCTACCCGTTTACTACATAGTACAATCTACATTAAAAAGGCTTAGGTCACTATCAATTGATAGCCTTCGTGCAACCAGATCGGATCGTCTGTCCGTCGTTCCACCATCAATCATTCATCAGCTGTTGTCGGTGGTTGACCATGGTAGGTTCGTCTGTCCGTCGTCCCTTGTTGCTTGAAGCCGTCCAATACACTTGGTGTGTTACACATGGCGCAACTTGTGCTGCCTGACCCCAAGAGTAGCAATATTGCCACAGCTGAGCCCCGAGTCACGTACTCAGCCAGTTGAAGTGAGTTTACTCACAGGCCGGCGTGTCTTTTAAAACACGTAGCCAAGAACAATTGCCCTGAATGTCAGTGAGGACTAGATCCCACTTGACACGGGTATACTCCGCTTTGTTAGCAGAGTGCGCATGTAGCACTAAGTGCACTTGCCGTAAAAGACCACTTGTGACGTATCATACGCACTTGTGGCACGAATGCTTACGTGCCTATTAGGTAGTAGCAGCCCCTCATTAAAATGAGGAGGCAATAAACATAAATGCCTCGGTTTATTTTTTTTCCGAAAGAGCAATATGTGTGTAGTCTATTTTTAGACCTAAAAACACGATTAGACTTAAAATTAGTCCTTACCGTGATCACATGCAGATGCAGTGACACCACGGAGTACTAAGTACTTATAGCCTTAGGGCAGTACAAAAAAAAAATCTTCTAGGGCATAAAATGACCCTATGAAGAATCGTATGGCCTCTAAGGCCTAAAAGCTTGCTCGTGACCCCGAGAGGTTTCGGTCACTTGAAAGACTCGCGATTCCCCTGGAAGTTCGCGATTCTCAGGTTTCCAATGTGTAAGACACATCCTAAAGGGAAAATGAACGCGCGCAGGACGTAGTCCCACGATCGTGGATCAGCCCCATTCACATGGGAGGCGTCACGGCACAGCCCATTTCACAAAGCGTGTCGCGACACAGCCCTCTCGATCACGATCTGAAAAAGCGACCACATATCATGTGTCCTAGACTCGCTGGGCTCAGCCCACGTGCGCGATGGACCAGCCTAGGAGCGAACATTGTTCTACTCCGCATATGGGCATAGGAGAGCAATATATTGCCGCATCCCGGTCAAAACGTCAGAGTGACGCTGAGTATTGTCTCCAAGTCCCAGCATGCATGGGGGCGCAAGAAGGACCCATAAAACGACTACGTGTCGTGCCCCAAAAACACTCTTAGCAAAATTCTCGCAAAATCCCGATTTGCGCAAGAATGCTGCTGACTTTTTGCGGTTTTTATCAGGAAAACACGCAACTTGTTGATTTCTTTTTGAAATCCAAGCAAAAAAGTGAGAAAAGTCCACAAAGTGAGAATTCTTCTCATGTGGTATCCCTTTCATGCATCTAAGCGAGCTTGGCAAATGAAGGAAAGAAAGCTAGTTGGCTTATGAATAGCCAAATGCACAACCTCTGGTCCGAGGAAAATAGAATTTAGAGCCGAAAATATAAATTCGAATTATTTAATTTTTAATTAAAGAGCTCGTTAGAGAAAAATCTTGATCAAAATTCTACTGTCACGTTTAAATAACCTGATATTCAAATACCTTGCTACATGTAAAAATAAAACAAAAATGCCAAGAAATCTTCTGGCATCATGAATTGTTTTCTCAAGAAGATGAACTCTTCTCCCACGTTGAGAAATGTACACATGTGCCATGTTGCACTATTAACAAGCAATGGTATCAAAAAAGCAACTGGAAATCAAACCATGTTGGGTTTGAACCCCTGACAAGGTGTTGCTACAGTAACAGTGAAAGCAAGAAGGACATAGTTCCAAGCTTCCCCATGTTCCAAAATTAGGAACATCCATATGTTTTCCTTACCCAGCTAGGCAGGTGTCAAGCTCTTGGCGCACGCAGGATGGGTTCTTCCTACTCAAAAGGAAGGGCAAAGTCACACGATGTTTTTATTGCGCAAGCATTAAATTCCTGTCAAAACACACTTTTCTGAGTACATATTACCCAGAGTGACTAAGCCAGCATATGACCTCAGTCTTTGACAAATGCAAGAACTGAGTTTGAATTGTTCTAGATTTTCGAACAAATAACAACATAAAATATGTTAAGATCAATTTTACCTTGCCAGTGATAATTGATGCAAAGTCTGCAAAAATCTGTGAACCAGAGTTGAAACAAAACCTGGACACAACATACCACGCACATAGCTAACCACTTAAGTGCAGGACTCTTCTTGAGCAAAAATACTCATGATCACAGAGCTAACCACTCCTGTGAAAAACTCCTCTGGGGGTTGAGTAAAATAGCAGACCTTCCAAGCTGTGTCAAAATAAAGAAAAAGACACACACTTACACTACAAACTCAATTTCATACACGTTACTGAGGTTTCTCATGACAAGAGAAACTGTTTGATGAAGTTCAGTGTGTTGGAAGAACGTGCCTGTTTACCTCTATTTTTTGAACAAGGTAGGTTTACAGCCTATAAAGACAGAGCACAACCAGTCCAAAAGTCAAGTAAAAACAACGAGGACAATTTACCTTGGCGACTGGAGGGTTTCATTGACAGCCGTCGTCAGAACTGGCTGTACAAGAACAGAACACCCAAACAAACATAAATTACTGTAAATCAAAAAGTGATTCTTAAAATAAGATATGGACAAAAAGTTAGGAAAATTGTCTAAACTCAAAAGAATCCTTACAGTACTGTAGATGTTGCTATGTTCAACTCTGCAAACACCATAAGACTTCATGAAAAGTCAACAAATCATAGACTAGATACTGACGCATCTAGAACCCATTAGATGCCTAGAAAAACTGAGTAGGTATAACAATCATGGGTTTTCCACGTGCCTCACAAGCACATTCAATGGAGTCAATGATGGCCATACTGTTCACAATAGAACTCATTTGGAGTAATGTATATTCTCCAAAGGCTAGCTTGAGAGACCACCTTAAACAAGGTTAGGATGGACTTACCAAGCAGCGAGTAAGGGTTTGCATGACAAACCAATACACAACATCTCTGCACAAAGACAACAAGGGCTTAATAACAGACCCAAAGTCTTCGCACGGCAAATGCACCATGCTTACAAGCAGATGAAAACTTGCCATACATTCGCCCATACAGGGAACTCACATGCTACTGGGTGGTCCAGTACAAGGGAGAACCTTGGGTAAGACAATATGATTGTCTCACCTCACTCACAACTAGGTACACTGTACACAAAAAAGAGACACAATAATGTTAGACATTTGTTACCACAACAAGTCTAGAACAACACCAACTCAGGTTGGGTATGCTCACATTCTAGTACAGCTTGCTGAACTTAGAGTGCATAGAATACACAGAATAAGAGAAAATGAATCCTTGACCATGATTAACATCATTGGATTCAACACTGTGTCTTACTAGATTATGGTCTCACTGAGACTCAATGACTAGTACTTGATTCTCTTGTGAGAACTTCTGATGGTTTACCTTCAGAATTATCCATGGAGAACACATATGGTGTCCATAAGGAAGGACTCTTAGAGTCACCGAAACACGTGAGTCTTTTGCTAAAGACAACGGGATGACCATAGGTAGTGCACATATGTGTTGCACAACAAACCATAAAATAAACCTCATAATCACATGAGCACACGAACAAAACGATCCACAACCTTTGTTCTTGTAAAACCACAGCATATAGAATTGTGAGTATCCCTAGTTAAACAGGAATATCATCTCACACAAAAGGATAAGTCAAACATGAACATCTCTACTGAGAGACATGTAGCACCTTGTTGGCATGCAATGCAAAACAAATGCAACTCAAGAAACTATACACAGAAATGTAGTATTGCTTCACTAGTTTAGACAAATCCAAAGAGAAACACAACTATTACGTTGTCAACATATCATGGAAAGTTCACTTCTCCATGATGCTCGCTGTGAAGTCACAATATGGTTCCCTAAACCATAAGATTATAGTCAACAACTGTCTTTCAAAATATAAAATAGGTACGCACATGCACATTTAGTTATGTTGCAATGTCATTACCACCAACAAAAGAGTTATACAGGTACAGACCTCCCCTGAGGATCCCTGCTACAAAATACAAAAGGATATCATACACACTGAATCCGTACTCTTAATGGTACAAAAAGACATAGACGTTGACACTTGGACCTTCCAATGATTAGAGTCAATACATTATGTATGACTTAACATTGTTCACTTGCCGATAGCTGACCCTTTGGGCAACTATTCCCATGGATACATAGGGGTGACAGAGCAAATTGAAGGACAATACACAAACACAAAGGACTGCAGAAGATAACAAACAGAATATCTGTACTATCAGCACCTTCGTACCTAGACCTGGTTCAATATCCACATTGTACACAAATCGTGACAATTAAGGTGCAGTTTCAACACTACACTTTCGGACCATATGCATTTCATTTGGCTTCCCAGTGTAAGTCAACCAGAGTCTTCAAAAATCAAAACCCAAAAAGTGAATTACTATCTAGAGTTCAACATCAACCAGATCATGGAGATGCTTGGCCTGCTGTACCAATCATGGTCTTGTCAGCAGCTTCTAGTGGCACCATGTTTTCCTCAACAAACACTCAAATGCCATTCACTCATACCTACTATGCAGTGCCTATCGCCTCAATGTAGTGTAGCAATCATAAGATGGAATTGTTGTTCGGCAATCCACCTTTGCACACACATACAGAATCAACAGGAGACACCAGGCAACACCAAACCAACCCAACTTGATCCTCATCAAAGTTAGGTCACATGGTCAGTGAAAGCAATGCTTAGTATACAAAGGTATTTTACCCCGCACAAATATTCAGTCTGTACAGCTGTGATAATTGGACTATCACAAAAGTTATACGATAAGACAATCAGGGTTTCACGCGGATGTAAGTCATGTACATTTGGCTTAGGAGAGTACAAAAACACCAGCTTTATCACAAGCCATTCCAAATCTCCCTCTCCACAAGAACTTACACTTCATATAGTACATACAATACTATGTATGTTAAAAAGTCACACGCAGCTTGCACATGTTTAACCTCAACCAGGAGGTTTTTTCTGCAAGTCTGGCTCATAATCGGATTTTTCCTCACAGTAGGTTTTACTTTTCCGCGAGCCACGCTGATTCTCCAATCGTGGGGCGAGTGACATAGGCCAATTATCTACCCTACAGCAGTACTCTAGGGTAAACTGAAAGATACCCTTAATTTCTCAGGAGATGAGGGATATCTTCCAATAATGGCAAGAACCAGCAAATAGCAAGAATAGGTTCACTACCCAGAAATACCATTTGGGGAATAATGCTTTATGTCATCAACTAATGACATAAAGACATACCATATCTGTGTAGGATCCTACACAGTTTCATTTTGTGCAATGAAGCATATTTGCTTCATTGCTGCTTGTTACTAGCAGACAACTTAACTCATAAATAAAAATCAGTTCCCAACAACTTGTATCTACCCGTTTACTACATAGTACACACTACATTAAAACGGCTTAGGTCACATAGAGGCGAGGAGAGAACATCTATGTTGAGATGCCTTGTGGTTTCAAGAAGAACGGAAAAGTTCTCAAACTCAAGAAAACTCTGTATGGTTTACACCAAAGCCCTAGAACCTTCTGGCTTTACCTCACTGAAAAGATGGAAGCATGTGGTATGAGCAGTCTACCCTTGATCCTTGCTTGCTCATTTGTGAGAAAGTCATGTGTATCTGTTATGTCGATGATTTGATCTTATATGATCACTTGATGATGCTGACATTAATGAACTGAGGAATCAACTGATCTCTGTTGGTGTTCCATGAGAACATGAGAGTGATGCGGCTAGATTCCTTGGAGTTAGAATGGAGTTGAATCAGACAGCTGGTTTAATGAAATGAAAGCAAACTTGCCTGATTGACAGAGTGACCGAGACTCTTGGTTTTAATGGTGGAGCTACTTCGGGCAACTTCACTATAGCAGAGGCAAAACCTTTGGCGAAAGATGCTGATGGTGAACCTGCATTGGGAGATTTTAGCTACACCAGTGTTGTTGGAATGCTTCCAGATTTGGCTGGGCACACAAGACCTGACATAGCCTATGCTGTCAATTGTTGCGCAAGGTATATATTCTGCCCTAAGAGGTCACATGATTGTCACTGAAAAGGATTGGTCGATATCTCAAGGAAACTTGTGATCATGGTCTTGTGTTGAATCCATTGAAAGAGCTGAAGATTGATTGCTATCCTGATGCGATTTTGCTAGAATGTATGGATATGAGAACTCAAGTGATCCTTCCTGTGCCAAGAATAGAACTGGATTTGTCATTACTGTTGCCAACTGTCCAGTCCTGTGGTGATCCAAATCGCAAACTGAGACAGCACTTCTACGATGGAAGCTGAGATCGTGGCCCTTGCTCATATGGTCTCTATGTTGGCAGAAAAGGTTGTTTTACCTGTGAGTGATGCAACCATGAATGTCTCCATCCATGAAGATAATGCTGGAGCATTAGTGTTGGCAAATACTCTGCCACCTCAGTTTACACCAAGGAGCAAGCAGTATGCCATCAAGACTATTTGGTTTCTTGAGCAGATTGTCCAGATGAAGATCAAGTTGCTCAAGGTTGATACCGTGGAGCAGCTGGGGGATTTGCTTACCAAAGGGCTGCCCACAATAACCTTTGGGTATTTGAGAAGGAAGCTGTTAGGGTGGTAGATCAAATTAGCATGCACTTGAGAGGGAGTGTCGAGATCGTACAATCACTCAAGGCTGCACAATCGCTCGATATCGTGTGATGCTGGTGATTGTGTCATTTGCATGTGACACCATGGTTGCCGTGTTCTTATTTTTTAGCACAGCCAGTAGTGCAGATGACTAGCTAATATTTACAGATGCGAGAGCATCAGGCTACATACTGAGTGCTGGTCTGATCACACAGCATCTGTGAGTAAAAATGAGTGGTCTTGGTTGACCTTGTACACTTATGTATATACTTGGCAAATACAGGTTACCTGGATTATCACACCCTTGCAAGGGGACTTATTTTTGGAGTTAGGCTGCAGGAGCAGCATGTTTGGAATGGTGGCTAGTCGTAGCATTTCCACAATTAGTTGTGGTGTGATGAATTCGCGCCGGGTGTTTTGGTGGTGTGCAGCGGGATGGTGCTTTGTCCAGTAGTCTGCATAGTTGAGCTTACCTGGGCGCCAACACATGCAGAATTGGTCTTGGCATTTGCAATCGTGCAGCCAATGGAATTGCATGTCCATGGCCTTTATTCATTTTGGTTGACTTTTCCATTCACAACGCCTTCTGCTGTAGAGTTGTCAGTTTGGAGTGGGGTGGCAAGTTACACATGGCCCATATCCTCCAGGATGATGCGAATGAAGACCGCCTCCCTGGCCATGATGTACAACACAGCAAGTTTGGCTTCAGGGCGGCTGCCATGATGTGTTTGATGATGTACCCAATGTTTAAGATGGCCCCATTGTTGGGTGGGATCTCTGCGCTGGAAGAGAGAAAGAAGTGCCCACCAGAACGGCTATGCGCACCCGGTTCGCTGAGATAGCTGGCGTCACTGTGTATAGAGGACTATGTCACTGGCATTGGGGGTGAGAATCGCTTTGTCTTGGGTGGCAATGGAATCAAGGAGTTGTTTTGTCTGATGTAATGTGTCGAGAGTGGGTTTCGACAATTGGGAGGCAATTGCACTGATGGGGCAGAGTAGTGTGGGGTCGACCACTCGTCCGAGAAAAAGGAATTTTCCGCAGACTAGTTGGATAAAGTTTTTGCCTTTGTGGTCAAGTGGCAGTGATGTGGAGGGTGTTTTGGCATACTGAGTTTGGGTGCCATATTTAATGGGTGCACTGGGAAACGGTGCATTTTGAGTTGCCGTTGGTTTGGAGTGCTGGAATTGATGGAGCGCTTTGTCCACGTAGCCAGGCATGGAAAAATGGACTCAACATGTGACATAGTCCCAGTCAAGTGTGATGCCAATGTAGCGGGAGCTGGTCCAATCGGTTGTGACTTTGTAGTGCTCCTGTAAAGCTGTAAGGAGATGTTGTGGGTGCTCTTTGCAAACATATTTGATGCCAAAGTCATTGACGATGAGGGTGAACTGAATGGGTCACCATTCATGGGACCACAGCCCTGGGACCAACTGGCTTTGACAGTACCCATGGGCATTGAGGCATTCTTCAAGGAGTTCATTGGCAAGGAGCCCCACCTGTGGAAGTCCGTACATGCCAAGTCGGACAAGGACATAGATGGTCCCATCCGGTTTGGCCAGGTCTTGTAGGTGATTCATCAATGATTTCCTTGGGGATGTCACTGAGCTTGAGACGCAGGTACTCTTGATGTGGAAGAGGGGTCATGAGGTAGAAATTGGAGTTGTCCATGGTCATGAACTTGGCCCCACTGGTGGAGATGACACTGTTGAATAAAAGTTTGGCTGTTAGCATTTTAGCTGTGGGGGTTGCCACTTCACCTGGGTAATTGATTCTGTCGCCGCCAACTTTGAAGCGCGTGTGGTTGGGTTCAGCTTTTTGGTGCATATGTTGCAGACAAAGCACCCGTATGTGAAATCTTTGTGACGGTCATGGGGAATGTCTGCTTTGTGGATGAATCCGATGGTGTCAGTTCCCCGGATGCGGCCCCCAACCCCTTGGGCAAGGCGACTAAATTCATTGGAGGAGGAGATGGTCCATTTGCCTTGATGGTCGGGGTGTCAGAGCAATGGGCGGTAATTGAGCAGTTTACCCATGGATTTGTTGAGGACTGCTAGGGCTTTGTGGACCTTGTTTTCAGTCAAGCCAGGCGCAAGAGTTTAATGCGGGCTATCGGCGTGGGTTGTGGAATGCATGAGACGTGGGACCATGTGTTGTGGGCGGGAGGGGCGCCGAGTTTGGTGGTGGCAGAAGTTTGTGCACGGGTATTCCTGGCTGGTGCATCGGGAGCGATGGGGATGGGCTGGTGGGTTGTGTGGCATCAGTGGTGAGTGATGGGGCGCTGTGGGCGCTGAATTGTTGGGTTAGGGATGTCCGGGCTGGCTGACGTCATGGAATGTGTGACTCATATGGTGGGATCATCTACCCTTGGAGGTGTGTGCTCCACCCTTGGAAGTGGTGGTTCCTTATGAGGGGCAAATGGGTGGGGTGTAGTGTGGGATGCGGAGTCGAGCTGCATATGGATGCTTGCTGCAGGAGAGTTTGGAGTTGGTGAATGTTGTTGGTTCGTTTGGAATGTGCAAGGCCTTTCAGAGCATGGGCACAATCTGCAATGGCTGCCATGAGTTTGTCCGCAGGGATGAGGCTGGGGTTGGTGATGTGTTTGTGGTGAAAGTGTAAGGTGTGACTGAGTTGTTCACTCTTTGTGGATTCGATGTGGCAACGGTGTGTACGGTAGTGGTCCAAAGAGGTATTGAGGTACCAACTGTCTACTGAGTGGAACGCCCAGGTCCCTCTGGAGTCCATTTTTTCATGAACTTGTGCGTTGCATCCCATTGGTAGAGCGGCATTTTGTTATAGTCAATGGGGCCATTGAGGTGCACGTACCCCGAGACCGTAGGAGTGGGGTTAGATTGGCAGAGAAGGTTAAGGGTGATTTTGGCTTGGGGCAGGACTTTGTCCCAAAGTTTGAGAGGGAAATCATCGGCGACCCCTGCAAGTATGCTGAGGAAGTGCGACTTGAAGTTGCGTATGGCCACTTCGGCGGCATCGCAGCAATGGCAACCGGGAGGGCCATCTTGTATGTGTCCCAGATGAGGTCTTTCATTGCTATGGATACCTCATTGTCCAGGACATGCTTGCGCGGTGTGATGCCGGCCGGTTGGAGGTGGAGCATCAGTGCTGCAAGACAGGCAAGTTTGCCACGTGGATGATTTTTGAGCGATTAACTGACGTCAAGTGACAACAACTGAAGGCAACTGACGTTTTTTTACATTATCTCATTAGTGTGACTAACCAAGTGACGACATAAGAAGGCACCATGTGACGACACTGAAGACAAAATGACGACCCTAAGTGACGACACTGAAGACAAAATGATGGCCCTAAGTGACGGCACTGAAGACAAAATGACGACCAAACAGAAGGCAGTTAACGACATTTTAACGACCCTTCGTGATGACACTGACGAACTTCGTGACGACACTGACGACCCCTACGTGGTATATATACGGCTGCCTTCTGACGATAGTGACGAACAAAGTGATGTCAAAGGCGACTGGCGACCCCAAGCAAAAACATAGTGAAGACAAACTGACGACACAAGTGGCGACCGTGAAGTCCTTTTGGCGACAAGTGGCGACACTGGCGACACAACGACGGCCCAAGTGGCGACACCTGGCGACATTTTAACGACCGTAGTGAAGGCATGAAATGACCCGATATTTTTAAGTGACGTCGACTGACAACATCGGACGACATTGGACGACTCCATCTGGCGATACTTATCGCCAAAGTCCAAAGTTGCCTGTCTTGCAGAGTAAGCTCGGGTGAGTTCAGCATCGTTGTGATTCTTGATGGGCTCAACAAGGATGGCGCTACTGTCTATTTCCACCATAACCATGACGTACTTGTTGCCTGCTAGGGAGTGTTGTGGAAATGTACCTGCCTGGTCAGTGAAGATGGTGTCGCGTAAGTGGTATATCGTGGTGATGACGTCTTGGACTTTGCGCCCCCGGAGTTGATTGGAGTGCACATCTTTGAAGGGAGTCGGCATGGGTTTGGTGGAGCGTATGTTTTCGCGGGTCTGGCTGAGGTGTCCCTAGGGTGTCTGGACAGAGTCTGGATAGTACTTCTGGATGTTTTTGGCCATTAAGAGCGGCCAAAACAAAAAGTTGCTGGCTTGGACAGCCTAGAGCCACGTGGATCGCACCGGGTAGCCGCAGACGACATGCATCCATTTGATGGCTTGTTCCATGGAAGGAAGGTTGTAGATGCTGTTGGCCTGGTCTGAGGACGGTGCGTGCCTTTTTGGAAGGGGTCTGGGGTTGCCATTGTCCGAGGTGCTGGATGAGTGGTATGCGGTAGCGGCCATGCTCATCGCGGACTTCGGTGAGGAGAGGCTTACCGTGGCAGGTGATGAGCACATCGGTTTCTTTGTGTAAGGTGACGCCGTCCTTGGTGAAGATGGAAACAGTACCATCATCGGCGTGGGAAAGTCCTCAAACAAATTGGCAGCTGAGGCAGCTCAGGAGAGATGTGGGAAAGGTAAAGCAGTGGCATGTTTACCAACACTGGTGCCTCCATTGGCCACCCCCAACATATTGGGTGGAAGGTCAAATGAAGGGGAGTCCAGCAGAGCGGCGATCAGCCTTGCTGAGGTAGTGGCGGTTGGCGCGTGAGTCATACGTGAGCATCAGTGAGTTGTTGCTGGGGTTGAAGTAGCGAACAGCAACCGTGTGCCTGTGACTGGAAGGCGACATGCTTGTGGGAGGGCAGGCAGGTGTGGAGTGTTTGCTTGATGTTGGCTGCCAGAGCATTACTGGCATTCTTGCTTGCTTGGAGAAAGGTTGGCTTGGGTGTCTGGGTGTTTGAGTGAGCATGGTCTATGGCTTGGCGGTACGGCTGGAGGAGGTCGGCTTTGGCAATGGCAGTGCATTTGTCCTCTGCCCAGGTGATATGGTGGTTGAGGAGCACTTGATCAGCGGCCACCATAGTACTTGGGAGACAACGAGCTTGAATGCGGCACATGGCCTTGAGGTTGAATGTGCTGGGAATTGCTGCCAACGCGTGTGGAGAGGCACTGTGGGAGAGGGTAGAAGTGTGAGGTGGGTCTGCAGCGTACTGTGGGAGAGTGGAGTATGAGTTGCTAATGGCAACGTAGTAGTTAGGTTTCGGTGGACTATAGGAAGAATTGTATTTTTACCTTTAATAAGTTTTGTCCAATCATCTGTAGTCGCTGACCCACCCCATCGATTTCCCCCACTGTTGGATCCGCTGGAGTCGAGATACCCGCCTAATGCTGCTGTGAAGTGGATTCTGGGCTTGTAGGCAATGCCCATCTCCTTGCATACCCACTCCTGGCGGAAGCCCTGTATTTTTGGTTCCAGAAACAATCTTTTTTGGGGATGTTTGGATGTTGGCGGTTGCGACGGAAGCGACGACAATGTTTGCAAGGGTTGTTTTTGTGTGATCCACGGTGGTGCTGGGAATGCAATCTTGCCCAGTCTTGGTCTCAGCACGGTGCTTCACAATTAGTTGTTGTGTTTCAGGAGGTGTTGCTCATGCTGCGGTGGTCTTCGCTGGACTGTTGCTGTAGCAAGGTGGTGAGGTAGGAGATCTGGTCGGTGACGGCATTTGTAGAGCCAGTGGTGGGAGGAGGGGCTTCGTTGCGTTTGCGTACAACATCGGCACCGGCAAGTTCCCGCAGGATGGTGGTGATGCTTCTGCTGGTGTGGACGTAGTTGTAGGTGTAGGTGTGTCGGATGGTCTGGAGGGCTGCTGTCAAGGCACATGCTACCTACGTTAACAGGTATCCGTTACCTACATTAACACGTCTTCCATGTGGAACCGAAAACTTGCCAGCAGCAGCGGCAGCCTAAGTAGAACAGCCTAAGTCGGATTGCTAACAATCCCATGTCACTCACTATCCCATGTCCAACTGTGGCATCGGACCCATACATTAGACTAACGTCTCACAATATTGACACAATACTTAGTACTCATAAGTTTACTAAGTTTGTCGTTAACCTGCAAAACTATAGTAAATATGATTCGCTCATGCACATCAGTATTGACAGAACTTAGTAAAACCAAATCACAGTAACACACCCATTGTTACCCCTGTGCAAAATAACTTGCGAAACCAATATCTCTATCATCATCACGCTGACACCATCCACAAAAAATGGCATCCTCCATATACAAAGCACCCGACGTTGCTTCCCTTGTCGATATCATCGAAACCGAAGGCATCAAGCCCATCAATGGCCGCCCTGACTGCCACAAACTCGTAAAACTAGTCAACCAACTCGCTAATGGCTGTCGCAACATTGAATGCGACTAATCAAACTATGGCATGTCATGGCTTGTATTTCCCCAGGCACTGTATGCATCTCTCACTGGCAAAAACATAGTCACCCCAAGCCAACCACCACTTGTTCCTCCGTATAACCCTAATGGAACACAACAAGAAAATGCAAACATCTCAATTCAATGGCAGAAAAATAAAGAATGATATGACCAAATGGTCAACACAGGAAAGGCACTCATAGCAATAACCAAGGCCAAGCTGGATCAGAAATTTTGGGCCCAGCCCTCCAACATGATTGTCCGCATACCAGAAGGAACCTTTGAAGCCCTCTATCAATGCCTTAACACAAAATACAGTCGCCCCTCTCCCCATGACATCACCAAAAATGATGAAACCGGTGACATCTTGTTCCTCATTAAAAAGATCTGTGACGTTGCAGCAATTGCGTACTTCGTTGGCCAACAGAAGACCGACAAAGAACTTGTGACGCTAGGAGAAAAGGCGATCTTGGATACAGGACTCTTCGCTACACAGTACCAAGGATGGAAATGACGCCCTGACAATGACCGCACCTGGACCAACTTTGAGGAATATTGGCAAGCTGAATATGACCTGTGGCATGCAACGAGTAACACGGCCACACAAGTTGGGTATGGCGGAAATATAAACACCCATGAAGACAACCAAGACACCAAGAAGGCCTACTACAACAGCTTGCAACACTTCCCCAAGACAAACAGCCACAACGTAGCCACATTTAGTACCCTATTGGCTACAAATGCACAAATGGGGAACAGCATTCAAGCACAAATTGCCGAATTGACACAAAAAATGGAAGGACTAGAAAATGCCGTCCAAGCGCCACCACCAGGTCCAACCAATCATATATACCAATCCATGCCATTCCAACAACCACTCACGTTCTACCAAACCCCACAACAGAGCATTCAAGGACAACCATACCAACCCATGCCACCTCCTAACAGAGCATTTGAAGGTCGGGGATTCAGTCGCACTGGAAGTGGGCGAGGACGCAGAAACCGTGGAGGAAACCATGGCGCCAACCAGTACCGCAACAACAGCCATCAACAGCAACAATGGACAGGACCCATGCACAAACAAAAACACACTTACCAACAAGCACAACCACAGGGTTTCTATAGTAGACCAACCCACATGAACCCCGCCAAGCACCATAAGAACTGAATTATTGTTGGAGCTGTGGATATGACGTCCCCAACAAACACACTAGTGCAACCTGCCCTTATGCCAAGCCTGGCCACAACTATCATGCCACCCAAACAAACCCCTGCGATGGCTGCCAAAAGAACAAGCACAAAACCCAAATGTGATGGGGAGGGGCAGAGCTTAGTGCAATAGTGAATAAAATAAACCATGCAAGTTCACCAGCACTTACCTCGCTTCCGATCCCCACCCACACCCTTAATCACACCATCTCCACACCATATATGGCATTGCTGAATTTGTCTAAACCCCTCAATGACGGCAGTAACAAAGACGACTACGCAATTGTTGACTCCAGCGCCTCTGACAACTATCTCACCCCAACAGCAAGTGTAAAAGCCAAGACAAGCCTACACCACCCAATCCAAGTCACATTGCCCGACAAATCAACATTAAGATCTTCACATGCATGCCAACTCAACCTACTCCTCCCACAGCCCACAAAACACGGCTACATCCTCTCAGGCATGAAAAACCACTCTCTCACATCAGTCACCAAAATGTGCAAGGCCGGCTGCAAAGTAGTATTCTCACGAGACGAGTGCAGCATCATCCACAATGGAACCATCATCATGAAAGGACATAAAAACAAACGAAACAGTCTGTGGTACATCCCCATACGACAAAAAGTACACGAGACACCCTACATCATTTTCAAAGACACCATCAGGCTATAGTAATCTGGTTTAACTATCTTATGAGTGCTGGTTTGATGAAAATGAGTGGTCTTGGTCTTAGTAGATACAGGTATGTTCCTGGATTATCTATATTATTCCTATTCGTGGGACAAACACGGGGCGTGTTTGTGTCACAAACATGGGGGGTATTTGTTGTCCTGTCCTTGTATCTCCAAAATCCTGACAAGACTAATTTATGATATTTTTCATCTATGTAAGTCTGACTGCATGCTCTGTTAGGAACAGAGCAGCACTTTGAGATAGAACTTTTCAAAATCATATTTTTTCTAATTATCACTTTATTGTCTTCAACAACTGACTTCCTCTATTAAATGTGTATGTGCATAATAAACTTACTACACGTTAGTCCATCTACAATTTCACCCCCTTCCTAGAAGACATTTTAAGTTCACCATTGGTGCCATCATGGATGTTGCACAAGTTACACATTAATGGAAAAGGTGAGACATCTGGTGCAAGAATGTGGCGCAAAGCAATAAAATAGATTGAGTGCTTGTAAGAAGTTGCTTTCATTAATTGCGTTCTCCTGTTTCGTTGCATTTTTGGCAATACCTTATCATTGTGCCTACTTCTCTTTCAGGTATGAGCTGTGAGTGAGCTGTGCATGGCAAAGGAAGAAGGCACAACTTTACCTCCAAAATTACTTCCATTTATTTTCAAAATACTACCAAGGTAATATTTTTATTTGAAAGTACTAGCTTGTCCTGTAGCACCACATCGATTTTTTCAATAGGTCATGTATTTTTGATTGTAAATATATAAGTGTGCAGCTACTTAAGCAGCGGTGAGGGTAATAATTTCTACCAAAATTTTTCTAACAAAATAAGAAGCCGTATCTGTCTGCCACACCGTAAAATCTATCTTGTCCCGTAAAAAAAGTAAACCACACAAGATCGTGGTGGATGTTTGGTACAGTATCATACCTTGTTCTTACTGCTGGTCTTCTTGTACCATACTTTTAACTTAACATCAATGTAAGTCCATGCATCACCACCATGGCATGTTTGCCCCATTGTTGAAAACGGTTTTAATGCTGGCACCCATGCTGAATCAAACTGAACTGCTGACACTGCTAACAACATATATAAATATGGACAGTTGGCACGATATGAGAAAAATGAATTTTTCTAGCTACTACTTTGACTTAAATATTTCAATTGAATATTTCAACACCAACTTTCTGTGGTTGGTTTCTTACCTCCCAGAGTGAACAAGGAGATGCCACTGTGGTCACCTTGTTGTTTGAGAACATATGAATTTATCATTTTTAAATTTGATGATATATTTTAAATTCATTACTTACACAGCACTCATGTAATGGTTCATATCTCAGCTCCAAGATCAAATACAAAGACACCATGGTTGTCACTCTGCTGCTAGCACAATACGGAACAGGAACAGTGAGTTACTAATGAGACAGAATATTTCCCATTTTTACTTTGATTTTATGATTTGATATAATTCAATCAACTTCTTATCGACAAACCTTGGCAGATGCATATCTCAATCCCCAGGCTGAATATAAAGACCCCACTTTCATCCTCCCTACATAAAGAGGCAATAGAAAGCAATGTCTGCAAGGGAAAGGCGAGATGAATGTTCTTTGCATTTTTTGCATCTTTGCTCATTCACCTATTTGCAGAAACAGTGATATGAGGAATAGTTTTGTGTTAAAGTTTGAGCGATGATTAGGGCTGGGCACTCTGCTAAAGGCTATTGGTTTGATGTAATTTTATTCTTGTGTTCTAAAACATATTAAAAGTGGTAAGTTATACTATCCCTTTTCACAAAAATTAGCTTTTATTAAATTTCCTTTATGATGTCAGTTTTTGTGGTGGGATTGGTCTATTTGCCTGTTTGCTATTCAAGATGATCCAATTTTAGGCCGATGCTTACCGTACGATGCAACATAGAACACAGATCCCGTTTTCTTGGATTTTGGATGCTTCACGTAAAAATCGAGTGTTACGGTTGACACATCGTAGACACTACAAGTCTTTGTATCCGTCTATGTTAACACAAACCTCAGTACAAAAAAATGTGAACTTTTGTTCAATGTGTGTCTGACCGTGACCCTGACAGCTGCCCACCACAGCCCACCAAACGAAATTTCACGGTCACACATAATGTTGTTAACAACATTGCAGCACCTACAACCTCATAGAACCCGTCTAGGGAAGAAACTGTGGGCGTAAACACAATTTTAGAGGAATTTAGTCTACAGGCTATGACTTGCGAGCAACTGACAAATTTGAGGGTCTACTAACAAATTTGATCAAATTTGTTAGTTGAACGTTTTTATATATGTTAGTAGCCGTTTGTAGACCCTCCCCCCGTCTATAGACCCCACCTCACAGTCCATAGACCCCCCCCCTCTAAAAATGATTTGGCGGGAAATATTGAACTGCCCTTCTGACAATCATGGCATGAGTCACGAATCAACTTTTTCGATGAGGCTATAGACTGTCATGGGGTCTATAGACCATCATGTGATAGTCTATAGACCCCCCCCTCACAGTCTATAGACAGGGGGGGTCTACAAACGGTTTTTCGGCAAATTTTGTGGAGTCTAAAGACTACAGGGGGGGCTATAGCAAATTTTGTGGAGTCTAAAGACTACAGGGGAGGCTATAGACTGTGAGGTGGGGTCTATAGACAGGGGGGGGTCTACAAACGGCTACTAACATATATTTGTTAGTTCACTTCGCCGGACCGGTGACGTCAGACAAAAAAGAAAAAGTGACTAACAAATTTGCCGTTGGTTGGTTGGTTGCAGTCGGTCGCTCGCAAATTTGAAACTCGTGGATGTTGGCCCCCATACTGGCACCGTCCCAGTTCTAGCACTGGGACAAAAAATTCTCCCAGTTGTAGAACTGGTCATTTTTCTCCCCGTTGTGGCACCTTGCCTCAATGGGGCGCCCAGTTCTAGAACTGGGACGCCCAGTTCTAGAACTGGGATGCCCAGTTCTAGAACTGGGACCGAGACAAAAGTCCAGTTCTAGAACTGGGCACCCAGTTCTAGAACTGGGAGATTTACTATAACCCCCATTGTGGCACCGACCCCAATGAGGCACCAGTGCCACAATGGGGACAAGGAAATCGTCCCAATTACGGCACTAGTGCCTCAATGGGCCGATTTCCTTGTCCCCATTGAGGCACTACTATTGTACTTAGTAGAGTTAGTGCTCCAATGGGGATTGTGGATAATGATCAAATCTTCCGCTAACTACTATACCTCAGAAAATTGGTCATTACTTAGCCCTACCTCAGATGAAATTCGACCCCATTGTGGCACTGACAAAAAAAATCAACGCACGGTGCCACAACTGGGAGAAAAACGCCCAGTTCTACAACTGGGAGAAAAATGCCCAGTTCTACAATTGGGAGAATTTTTTGTCCCAGTGCTAGAACTGGGACGGTGCCAGTATGGGGGCCAACATGGACACTCCATTTGAACATTTTTGAACAGTTCAAAAATGTTCAAATATGTTCAAAAATATTCAAACGATTTTGGCAGCAACGATCGCTTCTTTTGCTACAGGTCATACTGGACTAAATTGTTGATAGTTTGAATGGATAATTATTCTATGTGCATAACATTCTCCTCATTTTCTTCTGTTGAAAACAACAATATATAACATAAACATTATATGATAGAGTCAAATTTGATTTTGTGGGACTTTCATTGATATGGTATCTTCTAGAGCCAAATAATTATTTCTTTTTCTGGACTTCCTTCCTTCCAAATTTGCCAGATCTTCCTGCTGTTTAGGGTTAGGTTAGAGAGATTCTAGCAATTTGCAGTCTGATGCCAAACCCCACCTGCCATCTCATCTCATCTCATCTCATCATAGGAGGATGAGTTCAACCTTATTAGTGTACAATATCATGCACACGTGCTAAGGCCCACCCTTACCAGTCGACGTTGACGTTAGCGTACATACGTATTCAAACGAAATTGAAAAATAATTGTGTCAATCGGTAAGCGTAGCGTTTTTCCGTCCTTACCTTACGCTAACACGAACGGACGTGCATCAAGGATCCGTTTTTAATGGTTATGAGCCACAAATCCTCCAAATACAGATTTGAATTATGTCGACGAAACATCGACCGGCGTTCCCTTGAGATCGTGTAAAACACATACAAAGTGCGTGAGTACGAAAAAAAACATAAGAAATTCTCACAAGATCGACATCTCGACCATAGCGTTCGCATATCTGTTAGGCCGAATGCTCGGTAAATTGCAATTGCCAAGCAATTGCCCTCAATTGCAAACTCCACTTTGCAATTCCTCGTCGACGTTTGCACTGCCAAGGAATTGCATTTTTTTAGGGAATACGCAGAACAATTCTTTGACGACAGCCGAATTGCATTTGAATTTTGCGAGACTTGTCAGTTTGGATGTAGTTGTTTGCCAAATTTGGCGCCAAAACGCATCCAACTGACTGTGATTTAAAATGTATTAATCCCTTGTAACTCAGTATCTTCTCTCAGTCAGTGTTCTCTTCCGTTTGCATCATCCATGATGCATTTGACACAATTCCTTGGGAATAGTGCTCACCACATCACATCCAGCACAAATTGCTTAGCATTCTCATCGCCTCTTACCATGAAGTTCGACAGCGCTGCAAAGGAGCTGTGTGGAAAGGCGTGCCAGTTCAGGAGGGTCGTCACAACTGTCTCAATTGTGCGACACCTATGCATGGGGGACTCTGCGGTCACGAGTACCCCGACGGCCTACCAGAAGGCATCAATCAAGCTCAGCTCCTCTCACGATTTTCTGAACACGGGAAGGCGAATGCCTCCAAAAATTGCAACAACGCACTTCTTTGCTTTATATGTTTCAACGCCGCTTTGTCTTCGCACAGGAGCAAGTCACCCACGGGCCCAACAAGTGACGAGGTGCCAGCCCCCGCAAGCACGATCGATAGTGACAGTGAGGCCTTGAAACCAGCTGCCCCTACCAACTCTCTCACACAGAGTGGTGATACGAGTGAAAAGCAGCCCGACACTGATAATACTGTTCGAGACCTTCCGATCGACGACCTCGAGACACCAGGGCTACAGATTCCCTGCATTCCAACAGAAGGGGAATGTCAAGAGGCAAGTGACGAAGAATTCCGTACTCAGTTCTATGCAAACTTAGAGAAACGGTTGGCGGAATCAAGAGAAAACTCGCAAAACTTCCGTCCACTCTTCAAGGCGAAGGCAGAGGCATTGGAGACGATCCGATTGATAGAGGACTGGAATGTGTTCACAAGTGATGGCAAGAACCGGAAACGCTGTGCCCACACGAGGCATCAGTACCGTCTTGCGCGAAATTCGAGCTTGCGATTGGCAGTGGTACCAACTGTCTTCGACATCGTCAAACAGGCTGCCGTGTCGCAATATATGAAGACTTGTTTGACGTCATACGTGACACACATGTTGGAATGGGCCATGCCCGTACTGCGAGGAACATCCTCCTCGAGTTGAAGAACAGTTGGTTCGGTATCACTGCTGCTGATGTGCAGCTGGTGATTGATCTGTGTCCTACTTGTATCGGCAATACAAGCAGAATCAAGGCATCACAAACTCCATTGAAGATGCTTTTTTCGCCAACAATTGGTCATAGGGCTCAAGTTGACCTTATGTAGACATGACGTCAAACGAAACTGAAGATGGATTCAAGTGGATCGTGCGCTATCGTGATCACCACTCAGGAAAATGCGGCGTGAGGCGCCACGAAGGGCAAGACAGCAGCAGAGGTAGCACCGGTGGTGATCAGGATCATGGCGTCAACGTTGATCCCGAACATACTTCAATCCGACAATGGAGGAGAGTTTCTTGGCGAGACCGTCGCAATGGTCAACCGGTACGAACATGTGTGACTTCAATATGTCAGATCTACTTCTCACTTTTGTCGTATTGATTCATTGGTATTGTGTTGTAGGTACTTTCCTTGGTGCCATGTGATTAAGGGTCGGGCAAGACACCCACAATCGCAAGGTGGTGTGGAGCGAAACAATCGTCCATTCAAGGAAGCTCTCCTCGCATGGACGATGGACAACAAGGACAAGAACTGGGCCCGCTATGGTATGCATGTTGTAAATGCCTCCTTGAACCGACGACCTTCTCGAGCAAAGGCAAACTACAGTTCCAATCAAATCTTTTATGGTAAGAAGAATGATAAAAGATCCATGTATTCTGTCTTGGGTCATACTGTGGTGAAAATGGTGGAGATGGAGACAGGACTTGAAGCGGCTTACAATGCCATCCAAAATACAAAGGATGTCATCAGTAACGAGGCAATTGAGAAAATTATACGTGATGCGGATGCCCAGTTCTTGCAGGAGTTGAGAGATGAAGGTGTTCTGATTGACGGAGAGGATGAGGTGGCTCGTACGCAACGTGATGTCAACGAAAACGACAATGAGTCCATTGGAAATGGCGATTGGAGCAACAATAGTGACAGAGTGGAAAACAGTGGGAACAGCGGGGATGTTGAGGGATTGGAAGAGACTGGAGAGGACAAGACAACACCAGCTAACGAGGCTAAAACCCCTGATGACAGTACTGGTGGAGACAGTACCGGTGTGAGTAAGAGTGGGGATAATGTTGAAGGGACAGGAGGTAAGAGTGACAGTGCTGACAATGTTGACAATGGAAGTACTCACCCAGAAGACAACAGTGAGGATGAGGATGAAGATGACGAGGTACCGAACGATCTACCAACTCCGCAGAAACGAAGCAAGGAGGGTGACGTCTACGGTGACACAGCTACTAGAGGAGCCATCCGAGATGAAGTATTCAAGTGCACAAAAGCACAAGCTAAGCAGGTCAACAATCGCCGTGCAAAATTCGTTAAGGAGCTGTTGGAGGTGGGAGATATATGCAATGTAAAAATGGAAGGGAAAATTCGTGGTGCGGAGGGACCGAAGTATCTCCCAGTGGCAGTGATGGAAGTGATTACTACCGCAAGGGTGTGACAACTTATAGGGTTGCAACCAAACATGGTTATTTGATTCGCAAGATGCAGCAACAGGAATTGCATCACATGCCTTTGTTCACGAAGGAGTTGTTGTCTATCGATGAGATGAGTTCGGACTTTCGTATCGCTGGAATGATGGAGCAGGTTGCTGTATCTCTCTACAGTGTTGTTGGTGTGACAGGAAAATGTAGGTGCACTGGTGATTGTGCATCTCCACAGACTAGGTGCGGGTGTAGAGCGAAGGGGATCTTTTGTACTTGAAGTGTCATGGCGGTAGAGGTTCGAAAGGAGACAAGAAGTGTTCCTTACGCCCACCTCCAAACAGTACAGATCTATGTATGCCTTGTGAGGAAGAGGAGTAATTGATGATGGGATCAAAAGACTGAGACTGTTTGTACCTGGAATAAAAGTAAATGGCATCAAGAATCTTGTTTAATTCAAAATCCTACAATTGATTTGCAATTATACTTCATTACCAAGAAGTCATACTAGGTTTCATATCAATTCCTAGGACTTGTAATGAGGGCTGATTACAATTCCTAGGAATTGTAATAACACGGAAATATTAAACGAAATACAATTCCTTAGGAAGTGTGATTAGGCTACATATTAGATACAATTCTCGAGGAATTGTATCGAATGAAGATTATATTCGCGTTTGCTATTCCTTAGCAATTGCAAGCACGTAATATCATAAGAGACAATAGCAATTGCTAAGGAATTGTAACCTAAAATAATATGGCTGTCGAGTGTAATTCCTAAGGAATTGCACTCGACATGTACCAAACACACTATTACAATTGCTAAGGAATTGTAATGCCAAAAAAAACTTAGCAAGAATCAAATTGCTAAGAAATTGTAATCACGAACATATTGAATCAGTAATGCAATTCCTAAGGAATTGAAATTGCTCACTAAGCTATGAGATGACTAATGTTCTGTACTGTAGAACGGACAAATTGATGCCACATTGATGCCAATCAGAGGCGTCACACAACAGAATTGATGCCAAACGAGAGGTCGTTGCAGAAATCCCGAGCTAAACCGAAGTTGTCGAGGAATCGTTTGCAATTCCTTGGTAGTGCAAACGTCGACAAGGATTTGCAATGTGATTTTTGCGCATTTTTGCAATTGCTTGGCAATTGCAAATTACCAAGCACTCGGCCTAACACATCCACCGAATCGTCAGGCCCGAGGGAATATCATAACGAGCGCATCCGAGAAAATTTTTTGTCTGTTTTGAGTACTAGTTCCTCTGATAAAATAATTTAAATCTGATGGCGTTCTCGTCTGGAAGAAACACGATTTTTTTAGAGAGAGGTAAAGCACACATAAAAGAGTCCGTCTCACATGTAAATTTTTCTACTCCAACGGTCACACTGACTTAACGATTTTATTCTTGGAAGATGATTAATCAATATGAATTAAGGTAATACCTATAATTGACTTCCGCATTTTACAAATCAAAAATATTATAATCGTTTAAACTTTTTCATATCTGGATTTCAAGTCAAAAAGGTATCTATTTTGCGAAACTCAACTCCCTATTATCAATTATATTACCTTTCTGGAATTACTTCAAGTGGGCCGCCAGTGGACTGCCAGTGGACCGCCAGTGGACCGCCAGTGAACCGCCAGTGGACTGCCAGTGGACCGCAAGTGGACTGAATCTTTTGACAGCTTTCGACAGCCGCCGAGCCAGACAAGGGGGGCGTCGACGGCGTAGTTTGGGAAGGAATGCCTAGCGGTGTGCTTTCCCCCGTCGTTGACGCCCCTGAAGTCGAAACTCGTCGCTCCGCGTCCCTCCCGCCAACGCCGCTGCCTCTGAATGCTCAGCCGCCGCCGCCGTTGCCGCCGCCCCCGTTGACATCGCCGCCGCCGCCGCTGGGTCTTTCGTTGCCACCGTCATCACCGTCGTTGTCGCCTTCTCGACCGTTTCCGCTGCAATCGCCGCCGTCTCACTCATGGTCAAAGCCATCACCCTCGCCGTCGCCCCCGTCATCACCTTCGCCCCCGTCTCCGCCGTTGCCGTTGTCGTCGCCGCCGTTGATGCCCCTCCCGTCGCCGTTGCCGCCGTCGACGTTGGAGCCTCGGTTGCTGCCACCGAATCCTCCAGCGTCGTCGCCGCCCGAATGTTTCTGCGGCGTCCCGGCGAATCCTTTGTTGCCGCCTGCGCTCCCGTCTGCCTGTTCGCAGCAATCCTCGATTGCCACCGCCGCGGTCGTTGCGGTTAAATCCACCCTCCCAGACGACGCCCTCGTCACAGTCGTCTGCGCGTAATCTTCGATGCAGTCGCCGCCACCTCCGCTGAATTCTCTGACTGCGGCGACAAATCCCCCACGACTTTGAAAACAACGTGCTATCCAAATATCGCGTCAGCTGAGATTGTGGGCGGTGCGTTTGCAACTCCTGCTCCTTTCGCCTCCTCGCCTATTCAAGTAGGCAAGTAGGTACTACCTATTTACTAGACTAATTGTCTTGTCAGCTTGCGCTACCTCTCTAGAGTGGTGGTACGAAGGTGGTACGATAGTATTACACCATGTACCATACTGACAGTTGTTAGTGGACCTCGCTCAGTGGACCGCCAAGGGACCGCCAATGGACCGCCAAGGGACCGCCAATGGACCGCCAGTGGACCGCCAGTGGACCGCCAGCGGACTTCTGATACTGAAACATATAGGTAATTGTTTTCATTATGGTAGCCACTATACATCGAAAAATACCTGTAATAGTATAAACCAATCAATTGTGATTTCTTTATATTTTGCAATAATGTTCTCATTAATTCAACTAAAATCACTAAAGGTATTTACCCATGTGGATCAATGATGGATCAATTTTATTCGACCTCGCCTCTCTATGCATGACTAATTTTGCGAAACAAGTATGTATGTGTGTGAGTGTGTTTTCTATGAAACCACGTGATTAACACGATATCCGTGTTTCTTCCTGATTGTAAGGACGGTGAAAACGACTTCGTCAACATATGTTGATCGCACAGAAAATGAGGGAATGTACGTTAACGTCAACGTTGACAGGTAAGGGTGGGCCTAAGAAGATACTCTCCTAGCCCAAAACTATTGAAGGAGTTCTGCGAGAATACGATTTGCTTCATTACTCCGTCAATGACTTCAAAAAGGCTGCTGTGAAGGCGTAGTGTGTGTTTGGTATCATGATTTGTGTCCCCCGCTGCGGAAAGAGCTGGGAGTTCCCAGGCGGTTACGGGATTACAATCGCGTCACGTCTACAATCGCTATCGTGCCTGGGAGTGAATCAGCAATCACGGAGGCAATTGCTGGGGTAATAATTGATTGATGTGTATTTATAGGGGAATCAGATCATGCTTATTAAATTTAGTCTGTACAAGAGGAGCTCGCATTCTCATGCATGTACGATGACATGCACATTGAGATCGCGCCAAATATCACAATCGTGTGAAGGACAGAGAGCGAGAAGGAATAGTGCCCAGAATTATTAAAAGGAGCGTGGGCTCAGCTACATCATGTAAACTTAAATGGGAGCTCGGATCCAAATGCTCATCTAATCAACCTAAGCGTGTTCTAGTGTATTGTATACCATTAGTGTGGCATCCTCTGAGGGCAATAATTTCATGAGGAACGAGGACGATTAGAGCACTCCGTCCGATGTCTGGCTGCTGCAACCATACCAAAACGAACCCCAAAAAAAGATCCACAATGAGACCGTTCGCTCTCAAAAATATATGATGTCAAACTTAAGAAACACTTTTGAACAACCACACTTTCAGTTATATAAGCGCAGTAAACAAGTTCATGTGTGAGACAGGCTCCAATTTGTGTGATACAGGCCCCAATTCTAAGGCAAAAGGCAATTGCACAAGTTGTGCTGATGCTGTTACCCACAAAGACGAGACATTAGGGCCAGCTTGCCAAGATATTCTGGATTGGTTCCAATCAAGACAAAACACTCGCAATATACTTCATGGGCAATCGGCGTTCAAGCAATCAAGTCACACCAAACATGTCATTGACAGCAGAAGAGTAGCACAACACGGGGAAATTCTGACAGGGACATTCTGTAAGAACTGCGTCCCTGAGGAAATAGTCGACGAAGCTTTGACTTCTGTTCTGAAAACGTGCAGAGGGAATGGAAAAAGATCAAACATTGAGCCCTTCTTGGATAGTAATTCACATGATAATTATGCCTTGATTTCATTGTTGCAGAACAGTCAAGAGAACATGACAGAAACAACTTTGGAAGTCATAAATGACAATCCTCCCGTTCCAGTTTGTGGCATTATTCAATTTACGAAAGACAAGGGTGCTGGGTATTCTTCTAAGCAGGAGAGACCTTCTCCAATTCACCTAGCAGTTGATGATATTGCTCCCCCGCAACCCATCGTCCAACTCATAGGCGCAAGAAAGTCCTACAAAATCAAGGATACCGGTATCAATGCACATGCTTCTGTTAATTCCTGTATCACTGTCATGTTGGATGAGGGTGCTGCTGATCGAGTTAGTCAAAGTGCTTTCATAAAAGCCAGTGTACCAATGAACGACAGAACAGATGAAACAATGGGGTCACTGCCTTGTGAGTCACCTATATCCGAAACGACCACTCATCATCAGGATAATTCTAGAGATTCAGGCATTCAAGAGAACAATCTATCAAATACTGGCCATCATCTGCCAATCCGTACTGGAACCACAGACATCATAATTCCGGAGGCTTTCCTTGTTACAGATGATCAGTGTCCTCTTGATGCTCCCTCCTCTGAGGATACAGGTATTTCAATCCCAACAGCTCAAGTTCTCCAGCCTGAGAAGTATTTATTAAATGTTGCAGGAAGAAAAGTGAATTTTGGTATTTTGGCTCTTTTAATTTTCATTCTCATTTCTATAATTGTTGGACTCACACTGGGGGTATTACTCAATAACACTGGTTCTTCAACCACCCCGGATAACAAGGATTCCTCAATGTTGTTCGATAAAAAAGATCCCATGACTCCGATAGAATCTAATGTTGGAAATCAGAATACTGAAGAAGCAATAAGGCACGACATTGAAGAAAATGTACTTAGCAGGAACACATTGTTTAGTGATTTACTCTACTCTGATTATCGAAACACAGCATTAGGGTGGATTTTACACGATGACAAAATGCAACTCAATGTGTCCTCCTCAAATCTACACCAGCGTTATGTAGTGGCTCTATTGGGACTTCATTTTCAAGATGCATTGCAGAATTGGCTGTCGGTAAAAGAACATGAGTGTGAATGGTATGGTGTCTCGTGCTTAGGTGGTATAATTCGCATTCTAGATTTGGGTGAGTTTCTTTCAAAAAATGTGTTAAAAGCTTGAAGAAATGTCATGTTCATCCCACACTTTGGACTGGCTGTTTAGAAGGATTCAACTTGACTGGGACTCTTCCACCTGAAATTAATAGACTTAACTTTCTTCAAAACATGAAACTGAACGATAATTTTCTTGATGGGACTCTTCCTCCAGAAATTCGCAACATGCGTGCTCTAAAGTCGGTAGATATTAGTAGCAATCAGTTCACAGGAGGTCTTTCGTCTTCACTTGGAAACTTGACTGAGCTTACTTATCTTGACATTTCGGACAATCAATTCACAGGCAGTCTCACATCGTGGATAGGGAACTTGACCGAACTGATTTCTGTTAATACTTCATGTAATGACTTCACAGGCAGTCTTCCAACTTCGATTGGAAACTTAACTAAGCTGACTTCTCTTGTCATTTTTTCCAATTGGTTCTTGGGCAGTCTCCCAACAGGGATTGGAATCTTAACCGAGCTGACTTATCTTGACATTTCATACAATCAGCTCACAGGCATTTTCCCAACTTCGATAGGAAACTTGACCCAGCTGACTTATCTTGACATTTCTGGCAATGAGTTTACAGGGAGTCTTCCAACATGGATAGGAAACTTGACCAAGCTGACTTATCTTGACATTTCATACAATCAGTTCACAGGATTTCTTCCAACTTGGATAGGAAACCTGACCAACCTGAATGATCATGACATTTGGTACAATCAGTTCACACAGGCAGTCTTCCAACTTAGATAGAAAACGTGGGTCAGCTGACTTAGCTGACATTTTGAACAAACAATTCACAGTGTGCAAACTTTGATAGGACACTTGGCCAAGGGGGCTTATCTTGGATTTCCAACAATAAGTCTTCCAACTTCAATCGCAAATGTGACAGAGCGGATTGGTCTTGTCATTTCATCCTGGCAGTCTTCCATCTTCAATTGGGGTGTTATCTATACTTTTCATTAGGAGTGACTCGTTCACCAGAGCTGATCTGGTAAAGATACTTAGCAGCTTGCTGTGATGCAATATGCAAGAATCAATGTAAATGCAGCCAATTATGTGGCTTTGTTAGTCATTAGCAAACACTCAATAATATTCCAACATTTTCTGATAGGTTGAACATCACACATAACATAGACTTAGGAAATTTGCTAAAACAAAGTAAACAGAAGTACAAAGGATAGTATAGACTCATTGAATTGGTCAGTGCCGTGGCCTGTAAGCTCCTGTAAGCAAGCTGTACGTGGGGGAGGCGATGAAGCAGCCTACTGATTATTGGTATTTAAGAGTCACTGCTTGGATTACTACTAGTGATCTTTATATTGTTCTATCACAAATTTAGGATATTACCATAAAACCTGGGGTATAGGCTATCGAAAGGTCAAAAGATACATTCCGATGTAAACTATACCCCAAACAAAGCTAGTGTAATTGACACGGTGACAAAAATCCGCATCCTTAAAAGTTACCCAATACTTTTTTGTAGTGTATGGTACCGTGTTCGCACCAGTCTTCTAAATGGCTGGATGGCGCGCATACTAGAAATGTGTTTTTTCTAACTCATTGCCAACCTTTTTCCGACCACCCCATCACCAGCTCGTATCCTTTTGAGCCTGACCTCATTTACCATCTCCATCTCCCTCATTAACTCATTTGTTTTCCAATTTTGATGAGTTAAACTTCAAAATAGTCACGATGGTGACCATGACAATTGTTGGGTGTGATGGTCATAAAGACACCCTTCTTTTTGGAAGTCTTATTCAATCAATGAGATGAGAGTTTCGGTGCAGTCTGTGCAGCTTTTGATAGAGAAGCACAACGTTTGTGCTTGCCAAGCTTGCCCCTTGATTGGTGTAAATCAGATGTATTACGCCAGATTCAAGAGGGTCATTGAGAAAGTGGACGACATGGAACACAGATATGCTTGGTATAAACAAGACCAATGGCTCAGCCCAAAGGATTCATTCCGAAGGTAAGAGTTTTTTAAATGCCATGAAGAATGACTTGTCACTTTTTGTCTTCGAGAGTCAACAGCTCAGCATTCAGGTCAGCACCAGAATGGTGCGACAGGATGCCGGTTGATTGCTTCCAGAGTTTGGGAATAAGTCGATTGAGGCGCAGAAATAGGTCATATCTTGTTTTGTGAAGTCAATGGGGCCTTTGCATTGTTCAGCGATCCACATCGCCCGGAAGAACTTCCAAGAAAAAAAAGATGAGCCTTTGAGCTTCATCGCAACAATGAAGGAGAAGATAGTGCATGTTGATCATGAGGATATTCTCAACATGGATCAGACACCGATCCCGTTTTTGTACCATTCCACAAGAACACTCGACAAGAAGGGACCAAAAATGGTAAATGTCTGTGCTTTGACCGCGGACACCAAGCGAGTAACTTGAAGCAAGCAACCAGAGGTTTCCACCAATGCTCATCTTCAGAGGAGCTCCAAACGGTCGCATCATAAATCGCAAACTTGCAGTGCTTCCTGAAGGCAGACACTATGCGTGCCAAAAAGTGTGGATGGACGAAGAAATATTATGATGCCCAAGAGGATTTATGCACATCATGACCAGCACTTAAGAGCACCCCAGTAGTCTCCTTCTTCTATGCAACAACCTTACACCCCTGATGATATTTATGGATCAAAAAATTCTTGACTTGTGTATAAATTCTTGAAATTCTGGCCAACATGGCAATCCATTCATTTTTCCTCAAACCTAAAAGTGATTGCCTAGGAGGAGATTTATCCAGAGTGTCCAAAGAAGTGTTCACAACCACCCTCAGCTACTCGTTGTGAAGCTCTGATCTGTACAGCAACCCAAAAAGTAGGAAACCATTTCTTATGATCACAAATGTGTGCCAACGTCTGCACTGTTATTTTGTCAATATAGTTAATGAGATTTTTGTTTTGGTGTGATGGGGGGACCTCTTCCAGCTTCATCAGTGCAACCAACTCAGATTTCTTTTCTCTCGTGTTAAGGACCTACATATTTGGAGACTTGACAATGCTTGGTTATTTTTTCAGTTTATATCTCTCAAATGCATCAAACCCCATCATTGCTTTCACTGCAAATGGATTGTTAGTAAGACTAGTGGTACTGTTAGTTAAACTGTAAACAATTTTTTTACTTGCAGAATAGCTAACACGAGGTTCAACGGTCGGCTCAAAGGGTGGAATCATGAATTCTTTCGCACTTCTTACTAACATGTTATTAAGATCAGGGGACAAATTTGGACGCCCGGAAACTGCTTACAATTTTACTAACAGTGGCATCTAAACAAATATATTTTGAAATATATAGTACCTTTAGAAGAAACACTAGCCCAATGGAATCGTTTCAATCATTTCCATAATACTAATATACAAGAGGATCAAAATTCAGATCCAAAATGCATTATGCCACTACCATAGTATCCCCTGCACACACTCTGGTAAAGCCATTCAATGCAGTTCCATCTGTCACTATTATTCTCCTGCCATGCCAACACAATACAAAATGAGTTTTGATGAGCAGAACAAGATACAAAATCGATTACACTCTTGGCACAAGAAGAAGAATATCAAATGCCCCAGCTGCAAATGGTTTTTTTCACTTTGACCGAATGCCCTACTTCTCCTCTTCACACATTGTTAATGAAATTGTGGTACTCCATCATTCACCATGTCTGTCTTCTATTGAAAATTGTGGAAAATCACTTTTCTTTTGTTTGTCCTGTGGGAGTCAAAGTTCCCATACGTCTGGGAGACAGCAAGATAAAGGATGCAAATGTGTATGACGCAATGACAACAACAAAGTGATAAAAGGCCATCCCGAAACTAACCCCACAGGGGAAAGGGTGGATAACAGTACCAAAACTATACAGATCTTGTTGGGTATGGTGTTGACAATACCGATTCAGATCAACAGGGCGATTTGCAAGTTAACGCCACAATGGGCCATGAAACATACCCAACAGAGGATCATGGAGCTAGCAATAATCACCTTCTTGGATATGAAGTGGGGGAGGGGACTGGGAAGTTGAATTCAATCCCACAAGTGGCACAGAAATTTCTGACACGTGTGGTCTCATTTCTTGTCATTTCGATACCAACCCCCTCAATATTCTGGGAAAACATGATGAATGGCCTAGTGGTAGAGCAAGATTTTTTATGAGGGACCACAAGAATCAAGGGGACGGATTAAAATGGTTGGTTTTCAATTCTGTCATTTACTCAAGAGTCTATAGTGACTTCTCATCACTATCAGTTGAAGACATGTTTTTCCATCTCCACATTGCATCAATTTACTATGGACTTCCCACCACAAAATCAGATGTCCTAGCAACTATGACCCTTCATAATATCTCACAACACAATGAACTCATCCAATCTGAGAAGTAAGCACTATCTGAAAATTATCAGAAATCCATCATATTTCAAGTGCTTGCAGCCCATGGAATGGTTGAACAGGAAGTATACCATCAATAGTACAGGGAAATATAGGATTGTGTTCAGACAGCACTGCAGATTCATGGTGGTAAGCTTTCTTACATCAATTCATCAGCCCCAGTCAATCATAAGAGAGTTCAAGCAGTCTGTATTGAAGGACACAATTCTATTGTCAAGATTTTACCAATTCCGGCAGTCAGTATTAGACACAAGGCTGCTTACATCCCAGCCGAAGAAATCATCAATCATATTTTAGCAATGGGGATAGATGTAATGTTTTTCCATGCGGGGCATGAAGAAGACTGCATAGATCAATCTGATCATTATGGGACAAAATTCCTATGTAATCTTCACCAAAATGTTTCAACCATGAATGATATGACGATTGACACCCTAATCCTCCTTGTAAGAGTATAGTCAGATGGATTTGAGGCTCATCAAATCAAAGGAAAGAGTGAATTCAACAGTCTGCAGATGTTCACATTGACTGCCATTGCCCCAACTATAAAATACCAGCCTTTGTACAGCACCCTTTGCTTTGTGCTTTGAAAGACAAAACCAAAATGATATCCTCATCCAGCTGCTCAAGGAGTTGAAAGATCTTCAGTCTTCAACACCCAGATACTGGGGAGGGAATGAAAGCCAGGTATATCCGACAGTGGTGTTCCTTGAAATGATAAGCAATGATTATGTAGAAAGGTGCTCAAATACTTGTACCACTCAAAATTGTGCATTCACTCACAGATGGAGACATGCTTGCCAGTTTGATGACAATCTTGTCCCATCCTGTCCATCCTGTCACCTGAAAAACATTGAATTCATTCTTTTGCCCCCAGCTGTCAATCTGAAGAGGGAAAGCTGTTGTGATCAATGCCTTGATTGGTGCACCATGGAGTGACAAAACCGAAGACATACCCAATTCAACTGGAAGTATTTTTACAAACAACTGAAAACTTCCCTGCAGTTGACCTATCCTTTGAAATGATCTTTAACTCTACAACTGCTCTACAAGATTGGAGCTTTTCTGGTACCTTGTCAAATACTCCCAAGGGAGATGTGACAAAAAGATACCTACAAGCCATTGGTCTTTCAACTCAATTGATCCCAACCATTTCCAAAGATCTCGTTGGGGGCAAGGAAGCTTACCAATGATTGGTGTTTCTCTTAATTCTATGGAATTTTAGAATGATTGACAAGAACTTGAAAAGTTTCCAGACCATGCCTATGCAGATGTTCTTCCTTGGAATTGAAAAATCTCTGATTGCTAAAACATCTATGTTAGCTTCTAGGTTGCAAATTCTGGAGGAATTTCGGCGGAATTCCGCGTTACTCCAGAATATTTTCTAATTTTAACAGTAATGTGGTTTCTGTGATCGCAAGATTACTGAGAACGACTTACTTAAGTACTTTGCTCAATAGTTTAGGACTGTGACGTTGTGACGTCACAAATAAGACTCATTTTGACAAAATTTACCGTAATATTTCTGGAACTGACCGCTATTACTGCAGTAATTCCAATCGGTTACTGGTTACTGACTTTTTGGGACAGTAACCAAAATCAGAATTTGCAACCTAGGTTAGCTTACAGAAAGGATCCGCCAAAATGCAGCATGGCACAATTTCATCAAGGCTATACAAGGCAGTCAAGAAACAATCAATTCTACCTACCTAGTCTGGAGTCTTGCTATGAAATTTTCTGACGTGGAGAAGAAAAATCTTGGTACTGCCAATTGGCAATCCGATCATTACCTTGCATTCACCCAGCTGTCATTTTTCCATTTTGGCCTTTGGATAAACGTGAGGTTGCAAACAACCTTGACAAACATTTGCTGCTTGCTTTCAGAAGTGTGAGAGTTACTTGGTTCTGTCTTTCTCTTACATCTTTGCACATGAAAAGTTCCAACGGAGACAATCAATCTTTTTGGTGAGATTATTCCTGTCTTTTTGCAGAAGATTATGGATTGTTAGTGAAAACTTGCATTCTAATCAAGACAGAGATAACAACGGGAAAAAGAGAAAGGCTGATGACAGGATGTCAACAACAACAGACAAGAAAAAGCACCATTCTATGTAAGAGGGGCAGATTATCTCAGTCTACTGAACATTGGTGACATGATCGAAGAATCGGGATCAATGACACTGCAAACAAAAAACACCGGTAACATTCCGGTACACTCTCAAAATATCAGAGTGTACAGGGAGGTTACTGGAAGTTCCAAGAGTGTACGGGTGGGTTACACGTTTTTTACACATTGTTTCAGCCACAGATACATTTATCACATTAAGCTTTGAAGCAAAAAAATCTTCTGAGTGTTCGTGTGGTTCATGACTGACATGTTGGGAATCACGAGTTACAAACAGGAAGATCACCTCTTGGGTCTAGTTTTAGTGTCAATTCTAGGCTTGGTCTTTGGACTTTGTTTGGTGAAGGCTTATTGATCCTACTTTATTTTTTCAAATCCGTTTGTTTTATACATGTTCTGTCATTTTTTTAAACACCTTACATATAGGAATTCAATACAAATATTGAGAATTCATGTCACACAAGTACGTCATTCACTGGCCAGGTTAGACCCTAATCTGCCAAATCTATCAAAACCCCTCCAAATAAGAATTAAGTATAAATATTGAGAATTCCAGGACAAGATATATGTCTTCACTAGCTAGAGGCCAATGTATTCTACAATTGATACTGGGCCAAAAATGTACAAACACAGAATTACACAACTCTAAATAGTACTTATATACCTACATTATAGTATGGTACAATACCATACCATACCTACAACACATGTGCTCGCACCAGCAGCAACTGTAGATGGGGTGCACTCTCACTTCTATCCCATCAACTCCTTTTTTTGACGACATTGATACCCCAGCATCCCATCATGGGAACAGCCAAACCTCAGTCCACAGACTGAGTTTGGGATCCTGCCTGGCACCGCCGTGTAGCCAAGAACAATTGGCAGCGTGGTGTCAGTTTTTAAGGCAATTTATAATGAACTTGACATTTTTTCATTATTATAATCACAACACGTCGATTTTTTTATTTGCAGACCAACTGGCAAAATGGCCAAAACTCAGCCCACAGACTGAGTTAGTCTACCCGCCTGGCACCACCGTGTAGCCAACCACAATTGGCAGCGGCAGGTATAATTGCAGGGTGAGTCCTGATGAACTCAACCTTTTCTACCAACTTTTACTCACTACATGTCAATTTTTTTCAATTAAGTATTTACAGGCCTACCACGGCAATGGCCAAAACTCAGCCCACAGACTGAGTTAGCCCTGCCTGGCACCGCCTTGTAGCCAAGAACAATTGGCAGCAGCATGTCAATTTTAAAATGTGAGTTCTGATTAACTTGCCCATTTTCCATTGTAATACTAACCACACATCTTTTTTTCCAATTAAATATTTACAGGTATACTGGCGAAATGGCCGAAACTCAGATCACACACTGAGTTAGTCCTCCTGCCTGGCACAGTTGTCTAGCCAATCACAATTGGTAGTGACGGATATAATTTCAGGGTGAGTTCTGATGAATTCAACCTTTTCTACCAAGTTTTACTCACCACTCGTCAATTTTTTTCAATTACTTTTTTACAGACCTACCACAGGAATGTCCAAAACTCAGCCCACAGACTGAGTTAGCCTTCCTGCCTGGCACCGCCATGTAGCCAACCACAATTGGCAGCAGCGGGTATAATTTCGGGGTGAGTTATGATGAACTCAACCACATGTCAGTTTTTTTGATTCATTTCCACAGGCCTACGCTGGCAAAATGGTAAAAGTGCCCATAGACTGAGTTAGCCCTTCCGTCTTGCACCACCGTTTATCCAAGACTAATTGGCAGCAGGCGTCAATTTTAAAATGTGAGTTCTGATGAAATCACATGTTTTACAAGTGTTTTTACCACATATCATTTTCAATTGCATACTTATACAGGCTTACGGTGGGGATGGCCAAAACTCAGCCTGCAGACTGAGCTAGTCCTCTTGCCTGGCACCGCCTTGTAGCCACGACTAATTGGCAGTGCTGGGTATAATTTTGCGGTGAGTTAAGATGAGATCAACCTGGTTTACATATTTTTCATTCAGCTTATTTTCAATTAAATAGTTAATTGTGTTCTACCATAAAGGCCAGGACTCGGCCCAGAGATTGAGTTTTGCCTCCACCTCACACTGCCTGCAAGTGTAAGTTCTTCTTTGTGTTTTTAATTGTCTTTCAACTGAATTCCAATTAACTTTATTTTTTGCCATTACATTTCAATAGCATGTTGTGTGTGTGCACAAAAAATCAAGTCTTAGTGTTGGTGCAGAAATTTTTTAGTTTGGGGCTGAAATTTGGGACTATGTGGCATTAAGGCTCGTTCTTTGGGAAGATGGTGGGGCAGGCCCAGAATTTATTATGATGTAGTATGTTAAGTTATACTAGTAGAGATACACCACCCAATCTTACACTATACGGTAGTCTACGAGTATATACCGGACACGGAATAGCTCTCCTGTACACTCCGGTAACCCTCCAGTACCCCTCCGGTGACCTTCCGGTACACTCTGGTACGCTTCTGGTTATCCTCCCATACACTTCCAGTAAGTCACCTGTACACTTCCGGATTGGCACCGGTAAACATTTTTTAGCTACTAAGTAATACAGTTACAGCCACTACTTAGATTGATTTCGCTTCTAAAACTTACTGAGAAGTCTTTTTTCCTGTAAAAAATAGCAATTCCTATCGTACGTAGAAATAAATCTGAAAACTGGTTTGGGTCTCAAATTTCCGGTAACCCACCGGTAGACACCCTAGGGTTACAGAAGTGTGCAGGGAGGTTACCGGAAGATACCATTCCTGGGGCCTCCAGCATCCTCCCTGTATACACTTGAATGTACAGGGAGGTTACCGGTGTTTTTTGTTTGCAGTGGAGACATTGCTGGGAGGGTGAAAATGAGAGTTACATTCAAAATTCCAAGAGGGAGGTATCTAACATGAAGCACACTGAACAATATCTCGAGACCATTCTTGCTAACATGTTAAGGTCTGATGTCTTGGATTCATTCAATCAGACAAATCCCTTTTCAAGGGCAAAGAAGTATTCTTGGATGCCAGTCACGTAAGGATTTATAACAAAGGGATGAAGTATGCCAGGGTTGGGGATGTTTTCTCCCAGGAAGACATAGTTTCAGGAGTGATTGTCAAGAATGGAAATCTCTTGTTATGTTTTGGCGTTCACCCTCTCATTTTCAATGACACCAATGGGAGTTGGAGATTTAATCTTTGGTACTCTGAAACAGTGCCACAGAATCAGCATTAACATGTGTACAAGAGAAGAGAAGAACTATTGCAGGACTATGGTGATTTTTTCATACTTTTGAGAGAAGGACACAAAAACACCTTGATGAGAACTATGATCTGCCGGAGCTGGAGGGATAGAGATGACTTGGGGAAATCAAGGTTGCGTCTACCACTCAAAAATGTTCTACTCATGAAGTAATTCTTCTATGTTATTCTGTTTAATATCTTTTGTTGAACATAACATAATCTACTAGAATGCATTGTCTTATCTTTTCAAGAACTGATTTTCCTGCATAAGGGCACCTTGATGCCTTTAACGATTTGTTTCCACAGTGTACAGTAAGCAATTAAACAATTATGAATGAGAGGTATAAGGTATTACTTCTGTGCACATGATCTATGGCAGTCCTGCACATTACCCAACAATCCATGTCAGTTGTGCATATTTCCTCCCCCCCATCAACTATGGAGTGTTACCCTGAATGTACAATGTTGACAAACATAACTGCTAGAAGCACTGGACAAACTTTACCTGTCCATGAAGAAGAACAGAGTCTCAGCAAGGATGTGGCTGATGACAACGATGTGACCGCCTTAACTGCTGTGCCAAGGACAGAGGATAAAGCCTCAAAACTTGATGAATATTGTGCTGGGGAGGATCTGACGCAGGACGCACAGGATGGCTTGAGACTGACAATGTCAACAGATGAAAACGGGGGAACAAAAGAAATCAGACAGATTAGCAGTTACAGTGAGTTCACCGTACATGGTTTTTCAATTTCGATGTTCATTTGTCATGATTTACCTTCCCTCCATTGTTGCAATGTCATAGGAAAAGAATGAAATTAAACAGCAAGAATGCATTGCGTCTGAAATCTGATTCCAATGCAATGGCATGCAGTGAGGCATCTTTCATGCATTTGTTTTGGCAAACACTGTAGAATCTGAAATACAAACCAGAATCATGGAATTTGCGGCAACAGCAATGGGGGAAGTAAACTTGCTTTCACAAACATGCAAACAATGGGACGAAATACTTAATCTGGATCCTGACACAGCAGACCCCATATGGCACAGCATTGCAAAGAAGTACTATGGGGGCAATTGACGACACTTCCGGTGTTTAGAAATTATGGATTCTGCATGCAGACATCAGTACAACACAGAATGGAGAAGACTTATCATCATCGAGAGGCGTCCAACACTTGAGACTTTTTTAGGAGAAATGGGGCCATATACCTTAAGTTGCTTGCATGGGTATTTAGCTCAGATCATGTTGCTCCCTACAAATAAATGACATGGACAGAAGGAATCATAGAATGTTGGGTATCAGCAAAAGAATATTAGCTCAGTCTTAGATTTGATCAAGAACGCAGTTGTCGGCCTGGTATTGATCTGTTCCTTGTGGATTTCACCAATGAAGATATTGTCGAAAATTTTGAGGATATGCATATGCATTTCAAGGTGCATTATATTGGGATCATGGCTACACTGTTGCTAATTTTATAGCGAATGTAGAATCATCCTCCATGTGATTGGATTTCATCATAATGATGTTTCAATTTACTATCCGCATCCTTGTCACGAGGAGTTGGACGGATTCATCTTGTGACATTGCAAGATCACTATGATCACAGAGGAGAACATACACTGCGCTTGGGCTCTATGACATTGAAAACTGATCCTTTGAATTTTGTCCTTAGTGGGCCAGATGGTTACATACTGGTACTAGATCGTGGATTTTTGGAGCTGTCTGTTGAGGATGGGGAAACCTTTTATGAGAATTGATTGTTTACTTATAATGGGGAAGGTGCAATGTGTGTAGGGATGTATGACTATCAAGACTTTCCTTCCAATAGTAATGTTGCAGACAGTAGTTTATTTTGTGTTATGTCATTTTGTGTTTTGTTACCCTTTTTTCATTTTCATACTCTTCTGTAAGTTGCTTCCAAATTTTCACATATTCACTTCTTTCTTGCTTACATTGAGTGCAAACATTCTTTCATAGGTGGTGTCATTTTTCTTTTTCCCCACCCTATTCTTTCTTCTCTTTGGGCTTTTTGTCAAACACAGGACAGTCCCTGCTACCACATTCTATCCTGCTTTGTCATTCAACATTTCCAACACACTGTTCTTCCCTGGGACAAACGCAAAGCCATGTGTGATCTTGTCAAATGAGATTTCATCTCCACAACACCAATCAATATTCTCTGGGCTGACCTTCATTGCCTTCATCTCGGTATGAACCCCATCAATGATGTGGTATTCAACTTGGCCTGTTACTCCGGGGATATGATGGGTGAAATACCGATCACGTGCCTGAGCATAGCAGTGCAAAATTTCAGTTTCGGAGAAACCAACATGGGATTATCCAATTTGGTGATAAAGGTTTGTAAACGGTAAAATCTGAAAATGGTGGAAGAACCATGATGTCATATCCTCAATGATGAATACATGTCTGGATTTCTAGTAGGCCACAACATGTATGGTGTGTCCGTATAAAATCAACAACTTTTGTTTTAAACCTGTATGGAAGTAATTGGTGTATGTTAGATGATTCACTGTATTTCCAAAGGCACAGTTCAACTTTCTCTTGTGACTGGTATGGGGAATCTGATGGAAAAATTTACCACTGGTGGAGAGGAATGATAATTAGAAGCAAAGCCTTCCTTGTTTCTAAGCAGCCTTTGTGAATTTCAAGGAGCTTCTTTGAGTTGTTTCCCTCTTCTGATATTCTCAGGTGGAACCAAAACCATCTTCCTTCCCGAACTTGCTGAACTCTTTACAGACTCTATTGGGTCGACATTCTCTCTGTCACTGTCACTGCCACTCCCATTGCCAGTTGCTATTGGGTCCTTAGTGTTGGTATCAACGTTCTCTATCTGTCCTTATCTCCATCATCTTCAAACTCAACACGAAAATCAGCAGAATCCCGTGTTACATGTTTGCCTTTCATGACCTTGGCAAAGTCCTTCTAAAAACATGGATTGGTCATTCTCTCCATAGCCTTCATGAAGGGAATGGTACCATAAAGGAAGGAGGTGGACATTGCAACTTGTGTGTCTGCAAATCCATATGAACAGGTGTTGCCAAAAACCCATGAGGTGTTATCTGAAGATAAGAATACGATAGGGATGGAGAGCTGTTAACTGGAAAAAGGTGGGTGCCTCATATTTGTGTTTTAGGGACCCAAAATGATTGGATGGGATATTTTTCACTTTATCTGGAAGAGCCACCTCAATATTATGTTCCAGTCCATTGAAAAATTTCACATCTTCCTCTAAAAAATCCTGACCTGTTGGATTTGCGACCCATTGAACATATTTCGATGCTTTGAAACAATCGGCTAAAAGTTGGTAGAATTCTTCCCCCTTCAGGAATTTAGATATATCTTGCAGTTTCTTATAATGTGAAGGAGTCACTAGAGAGGCAATGGCATATGTATTTGAGTCCTCGATTATTGTCTTTCGGCTTTCCTTGGTGAAAATGTTTTCACACCCATTTGAACATTTGAATGCAAATTGACGTGCAATTTTTGGTATCTACCTATAGATATGAGCATCATCACTCCCTTCTGGTGCCACTTGTAGGTATGCAGAGAGTATACCTAATTGATGAAAAAATTTGAACTCATTTTGGCTTCTTCTTTTGATTTCGCCATGGATATCTTGGACTGATGTGTTCATGCTTGTCTGCACCAACATTTCCACCAGGATCAAATGAATCATCAGGATCACCAACTTCTCCCTCTTGTTGTGATGGAGCAATAGAGTCAGAATTGGAATCATTATTGTCAAATCATATCATCTGAGTCAGAAATGACTGAAAGTGGTGGGATGTGTTGATCATTATCATCATGAATGGGTTCTGGGGGTGAGGTGGGAGCATGAATACAAAGACACTTTGACCGCTCCCTCTCTTCAGTGATCTCCTTTTGGTGACAAAGCTGAACCCGGTGTTCCCATTGTTCTGACTTATCCAACAAAATTTCATCCAATGGTGGAGGATGATAAACAATGTTACCAGAGGAATCAAATTCATCTTTGGCATATACATCCCGATTGCAGTCGAAAAAGGTTGTTACAGATGGTGTCAACCAGGGCATCATTGCAACCAGAACTGAATAGAGTCTGAAACAAGTCATCAAATACCACATGATATTGAGGAGAAATAAAACCTGTTGCAAGATGGCAAACATTTGCCACTAAGGATGAATGCTCGTTGGAGAAACCCATAAACTGGCCAAGGCGAGACCGGCGGTTCCACTTAGCAATCTTCTTCCCATCCTCTACTTTAGGGTCAAGGACAAAGACAAGACAATCCCAGACATGGGAACGCAATAAGTCCCTATGATGAGCCTTGGTTTTTGAGAGCAATTCCAATGGAGTTAGCCCAGTAGTTTAGATATGTGGTTGTGAAGCCTGGCAGCAGGCAAGCCCCCACAAGGCCAAAAAATCAACTCCTTGTTCAGACCAATGAAGAGAAACATGAACCATAAAAGTTTGGGCCATGTAAGTGATAGTTTGGATTGCACGCTCAGCCAAAGCATTCTGATGTTTTGCCCCAACACCAGAAAAACTCTGAGATTGATCTTTCTGTTTGCAATCTGCACGGAACATATCAGCAGTGAAAATACCGTTGTCACTGTGCAATTGGGAAATTTCAGCAGCTGTGATCCCTCAGAGCCATTCTTTGAAGCACATCTTAGCCATGAGAGTTTCACAAGCACCTAACAAAACCTGACACTCAACCCAGATGATGCCAGTGGCTGACCTAAGCCAGAAGTAGTTGAAAAGTAGTTGTAGGTAAAGACGTAGAAGAGGGTGTTCCAGCGGATTGGAAATTATTTTTATGAGCTATGTAATTGGGTGAGAATGAGGACTGTAAACTATCAGTCCTCATGCTTTTAACATGAAAATTTCATGGTAAATTGATTTGTGTCACAATTGTCTATTTGTGAAGTTTTTACTGTGAAAACATATCTGTAACATCAAGTTTTTGTATGTGAGCTTGTTGTGATGCGAAGTATTTTGTTGGGAAGTACTTCTTGTGATGTGAAGTGTTTTTCTGTGAAAAACGATTCATGTCTTCTCGTGACAACACTTTTTGTGAAGTGAAGTGTTTTATACTTCCTTTGTTGTGGAAGTTTATTGATTTGGGCTAATTAGGTCGTGATTTGGGTCTAAAAGCCCGGCGAGCTACCTTGGCTTGTGTCAGTGGCAGCTTTCTTGAAAAATAGTCCCGCCATGGAGTTGCTCACGAGAAGACTTGCAACCAAAACCACTAAGCAAACGCCCAGGTGTATTCACCACAAACGGGTCAGCAGAAATGAAGTCACCCGCCTCATATCTGTTCCTGGATAACAGGCCTTCCTTCTCAGGGATTGCAGTGCTGTGCTTCACTTGTCGATTGCATCACTTCCACGAGCCAGCCCACAAGAATGACATTAGGTGATAGGACAATTTGGTGTAGATGCAAATGTGGGATAGATAACTGGAGGCAGAATGTGCTCCCTTTCATTGCCATCAGTGGCCTTGTTCTCCCGTATCATCTCCTGAATTTGTTGCATGCCAATCCCTAATTTCCAGTGCCAAGTCAATAGTTCTTTCTGAGGACCCAAAAGATTTGTGTTTTCATCAGTACTGACACAGGGACAAATAAAATCCTTCCAACAGGCTTCCCATGAGTGTGACTCCAATCTGTCGGTCATGGAGTGGGGAGAGATGGTTTGTAAAATCAAAGACATCCCAGGCAAGTCACAAACGCCCAGCTTCAAATCAAAAGTTAAGCCAATCTCCCTCTTCCTCAGCAGAGACTGAAGGATTCCAAACCATGGGAAGATTTGAAGTTCTGGCATCAATTGGTGTGACAATATTGTATTATTTCAAGTGCATAACAACCTGTTTACCAAAGATGATGCTTGAAAAGTCAGGCATCTGATGGTAGGTTTGTGGGCTGACCAGGCAAATGTCCGCTGTTGGTAGGTGAGGTAGAAAAACATCTTTGCCCTTGTCATTTGGAAACCGAAAGATGACAGTTCCAATCCCAACCACATAGTTCATTTTGGTGACATCCTTCACTGGAATATTGACCTCAAGGTAATCAACAAAGTCGGCTCGATAGGGAGTAAGGCCCAACAATGCACCTGTATCCCATACCAGAGGAGTACTCTCAAATGAACTAGAATATCTGCATGGCGCCGTCTTGCTTTCGAAGACATCCAAACAATTCACCACTGACCGTTCTGTGTATTGATTCTTCCATTCATTGAGCTGCTGTATGTTCCTGAGTGAACGTAAGAGATGTGGCAACTGAGTGAAATTGCGATCACCATAGCACCAGTTATTTACAAGTGTGTTGGATATTTTGGTGGCAGGTTTGAAGGAAATGTTGGTTGCGGTTGCGATATCTGAGTCAAGACCATGCATTCCTTTCTTTCCACCATTTGTGTTTGCAATAAGCAGGGATAAGAAGTTTGGTTCCATCCAATGCCCGTAGTCCACTTCAATGATGGCACTTGAGAACCACATGATCAATCAACTTCCTTCCCCTTCTCATTGTGTGTGCTCGTTTCCGCCAGATCATGCCTTACGTGTATGTCTGGAGCAAGATACACAGTAGGGCAGACCACTTTCAAAAACACCAAAGAGGGTCAACATTGACTGGAGGAGACAGTAGTAAGTACCCCAACAATATCCACCGCCACACCACAACAAGAGCGAAACTATCATCAAGAAGTAAAATTCAAGGACATCAAGAAAACCTGGATGATATAGGATAGGTGGGTGATGACCAGGCCAGACCCACCATCCTAGTTTAACAGTTTCTTGAGAACTGAGAGGAATGCAGCCACTGTTGGTTTGGTTACAGCTTGCCCATGATGTTCACAGACAGCCAAAAGCTTGTTTTTATCAAGGGGAACCGTGCCACTGTTGGTGGAACCAATGGAGGCTGGAGCTGGAGAAGCTGAAAGGGAAGGAGATGAGACAAGTCCTGCTTGACGCTGTTCTTTTGCAATTCTTTGATGATAGGGATGAGTCACAAGCAACGCTGAGGGAAAGGAAGATGGATTGGAAGTTAAAGCAGAGTGAAACCCTGAAGTATGAGTGCAGTTCCATCCACAACCTTTGACGCAATACATGTGCCAGATGTTGTTGAACTTTTCAATACCGCTTCCAGAGGGCTTTTGTGGACTGCCACAATTACCAAACTTTGACCTCTCATATTGCTTACTTCCAGAAGTAGAACCTCCGGACCCAGATTTCTTTGTCTTTTCTTCCTCCCATTTCTTCTAGTTGGCCTCAATGCAAGCTTGATCCTTAGGTAGCTTGCATTTATTAACGCCATGGTCCCCATTGCAGTTCCAACAGGCACTAGCATGACTTCCCCCAGTGGGAATATTCCAATTATTTCTTGTGGACAATGAGTCATAGAGATCCATGGCTTTGGTGAGGATGCTCAGAATACGACCAAGTGCTGACTGGCTTCCTCCAGTATAGGTCGTTGAGGTTTGACCTGAACGATACATTGTACTCTCCAACTTAAATACCTCGGTGAACTTGGAAACAGAACCCTTGGCTAGGAATTGATGCCAAACTGGGTGCCTTTGCGGAAATCCCGGGCAAAACTACTGTTCCCGAGGAAATGCAAAAATGAAAAATGAAAATCCAACCTAATCCAAAGCAAAGACAAGGAATTGCAAAGACCATTTTGCAATTGCTGGGAAATCCCAAATTACCAAGCTTTTGGCCTAACACAAATACGAAACAGCCCCCAGATTTTGGGATGGCCAAAATCTGGGAGCTGGGTGACCGAGTGCAAATACACGGCCTAAACACATACACAAAAAAGCTGGTTGGCTTCTTTAAACTTAACTTAACATAGGAAATTATGCTCTACATGTACTTAGCATAGACACGTGTCTTTCTTTGCCGATGGGTCAGCGCAGTGGCTGATTAGCCACAGGGAGGTTGGTGTGACCATTCCCTCATCCCCTCACTCGGGGGCAGTTGGACGTCCCTTAGTCCAATGGTACGGCACCACGGCAACCCGCTAGGTTGTTTACATACATGTTTGGCCAAATTGGAGCGGGATTGGATGTCAAGTCCAGCCGCGTGTGGTCTCGAAACTCCAGATAGGGTGCGCGGCCATGAAGTAGACAGGAGCGAGCGCTTAGCTGACAGGGCAGCGTCCATTGCCTCCATCCATTGGAGTCTGGAGGACGTTGATCCGGAGCCTAGGGCATGCCAATCCTGCTCCATCAGAGTCTGTGGCGCGGGAGCAAATTAGATGGGTCCACTAGCATCATTTCACTGACTTCCTGCATGACATCCACATGCTGCGATACTGTGCGGCCATCCGTCACTTTAGTGTATATCCAGGCATTCCGGTATAGTCACTGTCGATGTGTGATGCTGATGAGATGTTGGATGAACTGGGCTTCCCATGAGGCGATGGTCCGCCGTGATCCCGATTGCCTCAGGTATTCCTCCTGTATAGGCAATAAGGTGTGTGCAATCCGCTCTTCCAAAAAGTTTTGCCACCCGAGATGATCATGGTCACGCGCATACTGTGTGTATTCTGGATACTCCTGCAGGAGGTGACTTAATGATACGCTGCCACGGGCCTGTAGATAATCCAATAGACCAAGGATCAATCTTTTATCCATATACGTATCCTCTAGCCAATAGACTAATGCCAACACTGACTCCATGAACATCGCTGTACGACCAGGGTCAAGACACTGGGTTAGGTGTAGGGTGGACTCATCCGGGGCACCGCAACTAGGGCAACTATTCTCAATTGATGGGTCATAGGCAGATAATAGCCTGTTTGTCCCGGCGAAGTGAGATACCTCTTTGCTTACCCATACTCTGAAACCTTGCGGAAAAGCTGCCATCGCGCGTCCTACCAACTTAAAATGGATCAACCCAAACCCTTCGTCATCCGTGATGCCACGAGCGGTATACAGGTCCCGTGCCACCGCTTTTCCCTTTTCTTCTACCAGATGGGGTCTAATGGAGGATGTGATCTTGATACCGTTCTTATACACTCTAACCCGCTTGAGAGGCCATTCCAAAGAGATATACTTCCTACTTGCGATGGCATCAGTCAGGGCCGTCTTGGCTAAGCTGTCTGCTATTACATTTAGCTGGTTGAGAAGCGGAAGGCTCTCAAATGTCTGTGAGGAGTCTTGGTGCCCATAAACATGCCGGTACTCCACACGGAAAGGGACCTGGCGGAGGGTAGTCCGTATGGCGCGTATCACATCGGCCTGGGGCGGCCATTCAGGAAGAGGACCAGTGGGCGTCCTAAGCCGCAGTACTAGACCCATGTTGTCACACCCAGTGGTGACTGAGTGTTTTGTCGGCCCCGTTAATTGCCCTATTGCGTAAAGGAGTAAAGCGTTTAGTATGCCACCTATCCCTTCCGCTCGGTAGTTGCTAGCAACTTGTGAGGAGGTGCGTTCAGCTGCCGTTGCTGTACCGAGGTGACCTGTTGCCCGACAGAAAATGACTAGTGCCGCTGAGCGGACATCGCATGCTAATTCTGGCATATAAGACCCATCATGGACAGTCACCAGGCTCCCCTGCTCCACTGCCCGATGAATCCACTGGTCATCCGGTCCCACCTCTAAGGTCTTCCACAGGCTTTTGTTCCATAAGCTAAAAAGTTGTTTCTGAAGCGAGGCTCGAGGGGGCGCTCCTGGGTAAGGAGCGGCGAAGGCGGCGACGGAATGCAGAGACACCAATTCATCTGTCTGATGTCGTACCGTGCACACTCCATAGTCACCGGTCGGTGAGCCGCATGTCACTTCTGTCCTGACGTACCCCGCCCTATTTCTAGTCGACCTGATTTGGTCACGTAGCTCGTACCTCCGGGAACTACCACCGGCCTCCGACTGGTAGATTCCATTGTTCTTCCCGCGTTCCTGCCACCACCAGGTTAAATCAACCGGGGCACTGATGAACTTCCCTAGCGGTGTGGACCATCGTAGTTTGGGAGACGTGAGCTGCCGAACTGCCGTGTCCCATAACTTAAAATCCGACCGTGTTGGGTGTTGGCGGGGAAACGTAAATTTTGAGGCTGGTCCTTCCCCATAGCCGATACGAGATGGGTGGACAGTAGTGCCGTCACATGCCAAAAGTTGAGACAAGAAGTATATCTTTTCATGGTGGCGGACCTTATTGATGTGTTCCCAGTCAGTTGGGGGAAGAGCAGCAACGACAATCTCCATGAACACTTGATCCCTTTCCCGTATGGGCGCTAGCTCTGTGTTATCTAACTGTAGCGTCACCTGATAATAATCAAGGTATTGCCATAATAGTCTCATCCAAGTGTGCGTAGCTAATCCACCAAAGAGACAGAAGTCCCTTGTCAATGGGTTGCCTTCTAACCCGCACTCAATCTGTAGGAGTTCGAATGCTCATCTGAGTTGAAAATCCATTGGCCCTCCACAACCCCAATGCTGGATCATGTACTGGGCCATACACGAGAGTTTCTCTAGACCCATGTTTGGTAGGCCCAAACCTTGAAACGCCTGAGGGAGCCACCTCCAGTCCTTCGTAATATTCCGATTTACGTTGAGCAGGGGAAGCAGGCCGAAATACGTATCCATAAAGGCCTCCTCCAAAACAGCCGGTGGTGTCATAAGGGGAACAAGTCCATAACGGACTGAGGGAAGCAACTGAGTATATAGGCTATGCCACCGGTCCCGGTTTGGGAGAGTCAAAGACCAAATGGACTTTGCCCATACTGACATTTGGATAGCATTTTTGTTAAGGGCACGTATCCATCTCCTACCGGGCTTGTGTACATACCGAGAGTTTGTGTCGCTTCACTGGGATCCTTTAATGCTATATCAACCTTTTCTCCACTGTGCTGGGGGATAGTGAGGTTTTTATGACGACGGAGCTCTCTACCTGTTCGGAGTCTGGCTACTCCACCATCAAAGCGGTATGACATGATATAATAATAGCACTTGTCTGGCTTGAGATTTCCGCCTGTTGCTTGTAGCAAACGCGACCACGTGGTGAGGGCGGATTGAATGTGATCAAGGAAAGAGGCAGTGTCGCTACCGGCTGTATTCATATGTAGTAAATCAGTGTTGTCAACGTACAGGATTGCTGCTATCCTTTTCGCCAAGGCTGTCCACGCTGTCATCATTTCTGCGTCATGGCCCTCTCTCCTGTATGCCAACAAGATCAACGTGCTAATGGCGGTCCAAATTGGTGGCAAGGCACAGCTGCCTTGAGACAATCCCATAAAGGGGGAACTCTCCGTTCCACCATACCCTCTGGAGGCTATTCCGTACCCCGTCCTTAGGTAGTACGTCATCTGCTGGATCGCTCGTAGGTACGTGATTGCCTCTTGCTGGGGCACCCCCATTGCTTGGACAGCGAGACTGCAAACTGGGCGATTCATGGCATCATAGCAGTTCGCTGCGTCCGTGCTTGTTAGGCACACTTCAACATGCAGTGTGTTGGCCGAGTCATAGAAGAGCTGCTTCTGGAGAACACCATCAATTGCCACTCGCCCCTTTGTAGAAATTTGCTCCACCGGGACCATATCGTTAGCGTGCATGTGTCCCATCATCCGTTTTGAAAAGGTTAGCTTCAAAAACCAGTTAAAATCACCTTCTAGTAAGCATATTGCCCTCAGCTTCCCAATGTAAATATTCCCTAGCTCCTTCTCCAGTAGCACAGTAACCCCTTGTTGCCACCTAGTGAGGGGTAACCCATAGCCCACTGCTAAGTTAATACTGCACACATGCAGTGAGGCAAGGCTGATGGACGTACTGGAGGCTTTATAGTGTCCAAAATGCCTGCCCGAGTAAGACGACGACATACGTTCTTTTGCTGTGTGCCAATAGTCGACAAAATCTTCTACTGTGATCGTCCACCCCGTGATCGGGCAGCCCGACTCATTCAACCGTCGACAGATGGCCATTTCTTTAAACAGCATTTCGGTATATGCATCCCCTCCATCGGGATAAGCGAAGGTACCGTCTAACACAGCGGCGGCTCCTGCTGTGTCACCCAGGTCTCCGATAGCACTGCGTAGCTCACCACTACTCACTGGAGCTCTTTTGCCCAGTTGGAACCTCTGGGACAAGCTTGAATTGCATGCCCTGATGATATCCTTTTCTCTAGTCAGGATACGAGCGTCCTGTTCCTTACTTGCTTTTGGATCATTCAATTGCACTGGGAGGACGGCTCGTCCCTTGGGAGGTTTGACGGCAAAATTAATCCGTTTCTGTCAGTCCCTATCTGCCTCCCTTTTAATAATCATCTTGATCTCCGCTACATCTTCCAGCGACTCTTGAGCCTGAGCGTCTCGTAGGCATGAGTTGAGGTGTTGACGGCGGAGCGACGGTGCATCCCGTTTTAATCGTTGCAGTTCTTGTATACAGGTAAAGAGGCATGCTTCAGCTTCGGGCTTTGTAAGACTCAGTGGGTTATCAATACCATTTCGCCGGGACGCACGTATAAGATTCCGTGGATCAGGCACTCTACCATCATGCCAACAGAGGATCCATTTCAGGATTTCCCTGCGTTTGAGTATGAGGTTGATTCCAGGGCTGAAGGCGTAAACATCTGTATTGCGGCGCGTGCATGCAGACTCTGCGCTGGACAGAAATTGTCCTAATTCAGTGTCCCACTTATCGTGGGCAGCTCTGAGCTGCTCTGCCGTGAGATAAGGTGCACACTTCCACAGCAGCTCCAACTTCTTGTCCATCTTGTGGCGCTGGACAAGTTCATTGAGACGGTTGCTGTAAATACGCCGGGTTCGGTCGACCTGGCAGTTAAGCAGGCGTCCACCAGGACGTCCGATGGTTGGGTATCGACCTCCAAACAGAGAGGCCGACGCCACCTTGACTACAAACAACCGGTGGTCCCCTAACCTGTACCAATGCGGAAAGCACATCGCGTTGTCCGTTACCAGGCCTGGCGAGCCAAAAATGGTAGAGATCGGTTCAGTACCTCTGTGGTGTGAGTTGGGGACAGGACATCCTAATGTGTCTTTTATGAGGCAACTCATAAAGAAAGGGGCCGCCCCGAGGTCCTTTGCCAAGGGTCCAGTATGAACATTTTGGTTCGCGTCTATTCCAAGGATCACCTTGTATCCCTTCTCACGCCATGGCAGAACCAGATTCAACAAGTCTTCCCGCAGAATATTTGCAAAGGAGGGCGGAAGTCCCCTTGACTTTGATAGTATAGCGAGTGCTGATACTCAACAGTTCTGCATGAATGCTTACGGATAGTTCGATGTGGGAAATACGTTGACACCACAAATGTGGTGGGCCCTCCTTGGATATGGAGGCATAGCCAGGTCCATCGTCCCAGCCCGGTAGTATCTTGGCCTGTCAAAGTTACTACGCCGCACAGTCGCCCTATGGCTAAGATAGCTGTCCCACCGTACTGGTCTCTGTGGAGCATCCTTCCGGTTGTGTTGTTTGAAGCAAGTCCCCGCTTTTCATTGCCAGGCGCAACAATTTTGGTGAAATGCTTGTCAGGAGGGACAAATCGCCAGTCGCATTGGACCTTGCACCCTGCTACTACATCAAGATGAAGACGCTTGATTAATCCGTTGAGTCTATCTACTTTCCAAGTATTCGAATGGACCCCCAAACTGTTCCAGTTCTCAAAGGCGATTCGTACCATCCCTCCACGTTTCTTTGTTGGAAGGTGGCCCACTCCACCGTCGTCCAATAGCTGCAGGGCTTGCTCTAGGTGCTTGAGCTCATCCGCCGATGCTTCCGTATTGATTGAATTCTCTCGTCTAGCTGTCAAAGTCGGGTTTGGGAGGTCTGTCCTATGCCTTTTACTGATGTTCTTGCATATTGTCTCATGCGATAGGTTTAATGATCCGAGGAAGTGCTCTCCACCTTCTTTGAATTCGCGATACTTCTCTTTCAGAGAAGCATCCAGGATCCACCGGTTCCACTTGTCTTGCCTTGATTGGCTCTTACGTTGTTTTGTGCTCTTCGTGGGGGAGCCAATTGCCAGTTTCATGTGCCGTCGCCACATCGATGTTGGCAGTGTCTTTTGAGACCGGATGCTGCCCCCTCTAAAGCATTGCGAGCGTCGAGTCTGTAGACGTGTTGTATTGATTGCCTTCCGGCTGCTACTGGCCGGTGTTACTTGCAGAGGGGCTTCCTCTCCGGGTCCCCTATCACCAAGACTAGGAGGTATGGGCTTGTTAATTGTCTTCCGGCTGCTACTGGCCGGTGTTTCTGCAGAGTGGCTTCCTCTCTGGGTCCCCTATCAACTAAACTAGGGGGTATGGACGTTTCAGCTGGCCGGGCTTGCTGGTGTGTGGGTGAGACTGAGTTGGCAGCGTGGCTGCACGTGTGTGCTGAAACGGGATGGAAGTAATGCATTGGATCATTTGGGTCAAAATTATTTGTGAGTGTGGTTGTGAAATTCATTGTGGAATTAATTGGGGGAACGTATCCCGGCAGCTGTGGCCTAACATCCTCTGGTGCCAAGGAGGATGCGCGCCCATGCCAACTCATGGCCCTTGCGGGCTCCCCGCCTCGCGGTGGAGCCCGCTTCCAATGGACATATCTTCTGCTTCTACTGGGGGGTCGCTAAGTCCTTGCGCCTCCATAAGTCTCGACAATTGGTCCTGCATTTGCTTAAGAGCTGCATCCCGGTCAGCCAACGCGCTATTTGCTTGGGCCAATTTCATCTTGAGGGCTGTCATCCTGCCCATAGCTAGGCCCTCGGATGTCTCGGAACTGAGGGAGCTGGCACCCGACGACTGGTCATCACCAGTAATAGCTGAGGGACCACTCTGTCCATCATCCATTGCTTGGTTCTCCTTATAATTTAGTTTGGACAGTAGTGAGGACCGCTCTGCATCTGTTGTACCAAAAGAGAATTTAGTCGGATTACTCCTGCCAGGGTCGACGTGCATGTTATCCTCTAGCCAGGTGTCGGCCGCGGAAGCGTATCGAGACGTCGCCCGCTTCGTGGTAGGGTCCCAGGATGATTCATCGGCCGTAACATGCCTATCAAAGTAGAAGGACGTCATCAACCGTGTGATGGTACTTTCGTGGTATCCGGCCTCATGAGTCCACCAATGATAGAAAAAACACGCTAGGTTTACTAAAGTGTGCTTTGCAAAGAGTTGTACTTCTTGGCATGCTGGATTTCATGGATCATAAGGAACTGTCACGCGCAAAATCCCTGCGTCCGGACCTGCACGTGTAATAATGGCTGACTGGAATACCCGGTGTCCGTCCAGAGTGACATTTGCCAACTCTTTGCGAAGTGTAGTACATTTGTACGGGGCGGTGGGAGTGTGCCATTCATTGGTTGAGACCCCCACATCGTCTACGACTGGTCGGGCCGCCATCTTCACTTTAACCTCTAAATCATAGTTCATCACCTCAGCACAATCATATACGGCTGTTGCTGCGTTATACGCCATGCCAATACGTCCTTTAGACTGATACACTCTTGTTTCAGTAATCGACGGTTTGCCAGAGCTCGGAATTGCCATCAAGTGAGCTGTTGGTCCAAAAACCCTTAAGATACCATTCCCGCGTACAAAAATGTCCATGAGCGGCTCTAAGCGGGTCCAGGCTTCATCATTGGCTTCGATATGAAAAACCAGTTGGCAGTGGGCCGCGAAGGTTGCAAAGGATAAGTGCTCCTGTTCGTCTTCAGGGATCGAGAGTTCCCGAAGCTTTTTAACGTACACATGCATCTTAGGGAGTTCGAAATCGTAGTATTCTTCCATCTTCAGGCGTCCGCTGCGACACAATTTCTTTTCAATTGTCTTAAGATGATGTGACAACGTGGCTTCTACGCCATGGGTGTCTACGCCATTGTTCACTCCCAGAAGTGCATACTTCGGGGATGAGTCCCAGCATTGGAGCTGCTTAAGTGAAACTCTAGCTCGTTTTGATCTATAAAGAGTGATGTCGACACCAGTGATGGTCTCAGCGATCAATGACGGATGGATCTCAGTTTTGATCTTAATGTTGATGTACAAAGCCACTGGACCTCCGGACTTTTTAGGTGTGCACTTTGACGACTTCTTCTTCGAGTGGGACTGGGCTGCACCTTGCATGTTTGCCAGCCTAGTCCGTAGGGTTCCCTTGTCCACTGGTGGCTGACTCAGCATCCAAACGTTGGATACTTTTATGTATTTATTGGCCCTCAGATAATCATTCGGGAATTGTTCGTCGGCGGGGTCAGTCAATGGAGGCAGTGGCCTAGCCGGATCGTGAAATTGCGGCAATATACACCCCGAAGGGTCTTCACTACGGAGTACAGCAAGAAACGATTTGACACCCTCGAGGACCGTATCCACATGCTCTGAATTAGGACTGATTTCAATATTCAGCTGTACGAGGTACTCCCCGTTAGTGGCATCGATGGCGTAAGACGAGCCGGCACTGGACTGGGTAGAAAGGGAGGACAGAGGGGTGGTCGCTGACGAGACGGAGAGGGTAGATGGGGTGACTGGCTGGAAATCCTTGATAGTCTTGCCATGTTCTTGACATTCGTCATCTGATTTCGCAGCATCCTGATCTGATTGATCCTCCGCACCATCTATGACTGGATCGAAGCTAATTTCCGGAGGAAGAGTGCTTTGCTTGGGAGTGTTCGCGGTACTGGGGTCGTCGGTTACCTGAGTAATAGACTTTTATTTCCCAGATGCTGAAGTACTTTTTTTGCCAGCAACTGAGCAACTGGCTGTGTTTGCTTCTGAGTCTCCTTTAGCGGTGTTGGACTTGTCTTGGTCGGCTGGGCGTCTGACATGTTTGTGTCTTCAGTGCTGCCTTTAGTGGAAGGTTTGCTGTGAATGCTTGATGAGCTGCTCGAACTTCCTGAGGACGAAGTGGAGGACGAAGACAAGGATGAGGATGAGGAGGAGGAGGGGGATGTATCCCAGGACGAAGTAGAGGATGCTGAGGAGGAAGAGGGAGTTGGGGTTGTGGAGTTTGAGCTGCCGGCTGTATGTGTTTTGGAGCGGTTGGTGTGGTGGCAGCTGGTTTGGTGGTAGACGGAATAGTGCCAGGAGATTTGGCAGGAGATTTTGGAGCGCAAGATTTAGGGAGAGGTTGTGTTGATACAGGTGGTTTGGAAAGAGAAGATTTGACTGGTGGTTTATATCCAACGCTATTGGCCAGCGCCAAAAATCCTTTGTTCATCGAGGAAGGCTTCTTACTGGCGTCATACTGTTGCGTCGACTCAGTACCAAAGGTAATACTTTTGGCAGTCTTTTTGGGGCGAGTCCATGCATTGCGAAGTGCTTGGGAGACATTGGCATTACTCCATTGGCATTTGAGACATATTTGGTACCCTCCGCATCAACCTTATCAGTTATGAAAACGGTCCGTTGGTAGGTTTGGCCATCTCTGACCACGGTAATTTGCCTGCAAGTTCTGTCGACTTGAGCAAGTCGATGACTTCTTCCGAAGCTTTGCACATGATTTGATACCTCAGCGGTGTCATGTAAATGGATATCCTTGGGTGTTTATGCTGAAGGCTTCAGCTATCAATCTAATAGCTTCGGTGCCTTTGGTGTTCCGAATGACGAGGTGACCGACAGCCTTCGGGTCTTTATGAATGGTAAAGGGGGCTTTTGACGGATGCGCCGCGGAGGATTCTGGCTTCGAGAGGCAAGAGTACTTGGCATGGAGCTTTTTGATGACCTGATAGTAGTTGAGAGTGGAGAGGAGGCGTACTGTCTCCTTATCACGCTGGTTGCGACCAAAGGCGTACCTGGGAAGTTGTTCTGGAGGATCGTCAGCTAACATAACACGTTGGATGTCGTCATGATCCCACATTTGGCCAGCCCACTCGGTGTCCTCTACAATTGCTTTAGCGACGTCGTTGTTGAGGGTTGACTTCCCTGCAACTCGTTTGAGCTTCTCCTCGAGGTTCAGTGACGGGAAGCCAGGGTCCATTGGACTGGAGGGATCTGTTGGTTTGGTGGGAGAGATTTGCGGAGATTCGTTTGCTGTGCATTTCTGCCCTGACGAGGCAGGCTTACCGGAGCTGGTGTGGCCGCTGTTGGAGGTTTCCGTTGCCGGGGGATGCCGGAAGGGCGTGGTCCTAGTTTGCCCATTGTTCCGCTTGATCTTTTTGGTTGACGTTGACATGGTGTTTTTGATGGGAGCTCGAAGGCGGCTTCGTGAGGAGGTGGTGGTGACAAAGTCTAGAAGCCACGAGGCAAAACAGTTATCGGTCGAATAAAGGCGTTCGATGATGAGTTTTAATTGTAGGTTTTTTGCTGGAGGTTCAGGAATGAAGAGAGGCTGCTGCAGGGTGTCGACGGTTGCGATCGGGTGTGTGTACTTTGGGGGAGATCGGTGGGAGAATTGGGCATGGTGGCAACGTTTGGCGGTGGCAGAGCGGAGTGTTCTACTAGTTCCTAAATAGAATTTGCGATTATACGTAGACATTCTTAGTGTCGGAGGCAAGTTCGACTTTCCCATACTGCGGAAAAGTGGTTGGCTTCTTTAAACAACAGTTGCAAATCGTGCGATCAAGACGCCTCAGCCTTCTTCTCCTCTCCACACTACGCCACTTCACTTTGAAACCATTGAACATCATGGCGTTAACACCCGAACAGCGACAGCGCGTTGAAATGAATCGCCAAGCAGCGCTACAACGAAAACGCGCCCTTCAGACGTAGTTATTGCAGTACAACGACATTCTCCGCGCCTTGTTCGCCGTCATTGTCTCAAGAGAGCACTGCTAGCACGGCCAGCAGTGGCAGCTGCAACGGCAACAACAAGACGCCGCGTTTGAATAATCCGTATTTGATACGAAGATCTCTCTTTGCCGAGCAACGTTCCTCATTGGATCATGATGTGGAATCCGAACATGTTTCTTCTTTCCATCAGTATGATAGGGAGCCACAACGAATACAAGAAAGTCTTTTGCCGCCTCTTCCAGAAAGTGCACCCAAATTACGAGAGGAAACCGTTCAATCCCTTTCGGAACAGCAATTGGCAGTTATTGAATTGGCGAGACCTCCCACCGCTTCTTCTTCAGACAACTCGAACAAAGACAATAGTATCACTGATGAGGAAGTCGCACAACATCAAAAAGAGTATGTGCGGCAACAACCCCAACTACAGCAGGGATACATGGTACGCGTCACGGCCGCAGCAGGAACGGGCAAAACCACAACGCTGTTACATTTGGCAATACGGTGTCTCGACCTGGGTCATACCAATGTAACCTATGTGACATTTTCGCGTGCTTCGGCTGCCGATGCCAAAAACGAATGCTGGACATGATGTCATTGCATAATCATGTTGGAGAAGCAGCAAAGGCAGAAAATTGCATTACGGCATCAACATTGCATTCGTGTGCTATGCAACTTGTCACTCGCGACAACGAGCATGATCAAGATGTTATGGAAAGGGGTATTGTGAATGATCAAGCTTTGCAAGGGATTATTGCCAAAGAATTCTCGAGGGATATCGAGCATTATCTTGATCCGGCGATTGCACGGCTCCAATCGTCCAAGAATCAAGAGAGAGATTCTCCCAGGGAATTAAAGGGGAAGGAACGTGCCATGAGAGAACTTGTGGTATTTTATCTCTACAAATCCTTTATGAACTTTTGCCACAGTAAAATGACTTTGGAGCAGTTGAGGGATGAGAGTTATTACAAACGGAATTGGTTCCCTCGTACGTGATACAGACATTGTTTATATCTTATTCGTTCTATGTTGTGCAGTTCGTTGACCCTCTTGCCCACCCTCTCACACTCTCTACAAACCCTTCATACTTTCTCTTTCCATCCTCTTGTCAGTCACGAAAAACTTTCGTAAAGATGAACGAGCCGGAAAGCTTGGTTTCCCACCCGAAATCTATTCACTCCCGAAAAGTTACAAATTTTATGCAGACACATGTGTCAAGCTGTGGGAGCTAATGCTGAGAAATGGCATTCGAACGTTCGATACTGAAATGAAGAAGGCCCAGTTGATGAATGCGCGCATTCTCTGTTCAGTGTTGTTGGTGGACGAATGTCAGGATTTAGATGAGTGTCAGGTTGATTTTATTGCTAAGCAAATGAATTTTGGTGAGTTGTGAGAAGTATCACCGGGTTTTATAACCGCATTCCTCCTATAGTTCTGCGAAGATTCTCATACGTATGTTTCGTGTTGAATGGTGAATGGAATTCAAACAACTATTCGTGTCAAGGGACTCATGTCTTTTTCGTGGGAGATGCCGCCCAAACAATATACTCTTTCCGAGGTGCAAGATCTTACCACGTCATGTCTCTTCCCAATTGCATAGATCGATTCCTCACTAAAAGTTTCAGGTTCGGACCTGCCGTTGCACAAATCGCCAACATTGCTCTTTTTGTAAAGGAGAACTCGCCACAGACGACGGACTATATCGGCAAAGATAAGAAGCTGTGGATTCCATATCGCGTCGAAGGAGTCAGTAGAGAAGACGCAGATAGCATCGTTACCACTCGATCATTGTTGCAGAGAGATTCGTGGAATAAACGTCCGGTAACCATTATCGGGCGGAAGAATGGGACTCTCCTTAAAACGGCGTTGGATTTAATGAATCTTGGCCATTTGAAGCAGCAACAAGATGGATTCGACGTCCTTGAGCAAATGCTCGGCGAGCAACCACCTAGCAATGATTTGGACGACTTTTTAAGTTCACCATTGGTGTTGTCGAAGACCTTGCCCAAGTTTCACATTAATGGAAAGGGCGAGACGTCTGGTGCGAGAATGTGGCGCAAAGCAATAAAACAGATTGAGTGCTTGTAAGAAGTTGCTTTCATTGGTTGCTTTCTCCCGTTTCGCTGCATTTTTGGCGATGCCTTATCGTTGTGACTACTTCTCTTTCAGGTATGAGCTGTTCATGGCAAAGGAAGATGGCGCAACTTTACCTCAAAATTATTTCCAGAGTTTGCAGATTATGATCACTTGACATGGCATGATTTCATCGCTTCCTACCAGGCAAGAGAGCTCAATCATTACGTAAAATCGATAGATATTATCATGACCTACGGACAAAATACGATGAAAGCCGTCAAGGTATTTGAAGCCCAACTAGAAGCAAAACACTCCGAAGAGGATGCCGACTTTATTCTCACCACCTGTAATGCTGCCAAAGGACTCGAATGGGATTTTGTGGAAATTTGCGACGATTTCTTGAATCTGCATGACAAATCTTACGTAAGTAACAAGCCCGCACAATTCCGGCCTCGCTTCTTGAGCGATTCTAGCCACTTGCAGTCCGATGTCAAACCCGTACGTAGGAGCTGTTGGCAGTTTGCCATCTCATCATACGACGATGAATTGAACTTTATTTATGTAGCATGCACACGTGCTAAGAAGATACTCTCGTTGCCCAAAACTATCGAAGGAGTTCTGCGAGAATACGATTTGCTTCATTACTCTGTCAATGACTTCAAAACGGCTGCCGTGCAGCCATTCGAAAGTGAGGAAAGTATGATGGTTCTTCCACGAACGAATAAGAAGTTGAGCAAAGGCGAAGTGTGGGCTTTGTATCATGATTTGTGTCTCCCGCTGCGGAAAGAGCTGGGAGTCGAAGATGATTGTAATATTATGAAAACTTTGTTTGCTATTGATGACGAAGAGGACAATTTGGAAGATGGCGATGAGACCACGGAGGGAACGGATCAAATTGTGGTGAAAACCAAGGAGGAAGAGCATTCGCAACATTATGAGTGTTGAAGCAATGATGAATGAAGTCCATAGAGCTTAACTACACCTGATGGAGATGGGAGAGTGAGGCACTAAAGTTTCAATGGTCTCAAGAGCCATGCCTAGGTAGCTAAGATGATATCTCGACATGGCAAAGAAGGAAGTAAACCTCCCTGACGAATTGCCAAAGAGATGATTTTTCATTCTTGATTCTGCATTTGGTTCCTACAAAGCATTTTTGTTAAAATATACATAGAGCTTAATATTAAAAAACAGTTCTTGTGGTACAACCTCTTTTTGAATGCTGTCTCCCTTCTAATTCTATCTTCTCCAACGGGTGTGCTACTTCTAGAACATAGACTTTTCAACTTCATAGTCTGTGTCTTCTGTACTTCGCATAATATGTCTCCTCTATGACTTTGGTTAGAATATTGTACTTTTTTTTAAAGATCCTTCTTGTAATTCAATGGAGTTTGGTGTTGTTGATCATATTTGTGAGTGACTAAGATCGTCAGTCCGAAAGACTTCTTCCCTCTTCCGTGAGGGCTACACACTTGCTCCAATATTGATGATTTTTAAGACTACATCAGCGCTCTCTGGCGTCATCAGAGCTTTTGGTAAATGTAAGAGATACAGGCTGATGGCTGTTTTGGTGCTTGCCAATGAAAGATTTGGTCTTAAATCACTTCTGCAGCAAGGGAATGACCAAGCACGATCAAGTCATCTTAGAACAGACAACAACTTCACAGGCAGCCTTCAAACTTCAATTAGAAATTGACCAAGCTTATTACCTTGGCATCTCATGAAAAAACATCACTGTCAGTCTTCTACGTTTGGATGGAAAACTTGATTGAGCTGACTTATCTTAGCATATCAGGAAATAACCCCACAGGCAGTCTTCTAACTTGGACAGAAAACTCGATTGAGCTGACTTATCTTCACATTGCAGGCTATCAGGTCACAGGTAGTCTTCCAAGTTGGATGTGGAACTTGATCAAGCTGACTAACATTCACATTGCAGACAATCCGGTCACAGGCAGTCTTCCATATTCAATTGGATACAAGCTGACAGGCAGTCTTCCATCATCTATTGGAAACTGGTACAACAAGTTGACTCTTGTGTCCATGTGGTCCAATCTGTTCACATGTAGTCTTCCATTTTCAACTTGAAATTAGAACATCAATGCACAGGCAGTCTTATATCTTCAATTGGAAACTTGTTGACCTAACTGATTTGTGATGTGTCTTTCCATGTTGTCCAAACGGTTTACAGGCAGTCTTGCATCTTCAATTGGAAACTTGATCAAGCTGACTATTCTTGACATTTGGACAATCCATTCACATGCAGTTTTCTATCTTCAATTGGAAATGTGACAGCTGACTCTTCTTTTCTTGTGGTCCAACCTGTTCACATGCAGTCTTTCAATGTGAACAGGACAGTTGATCCCGCTTCATCTTCTTTCCATCCATATCATTCAATCTGTTCACAAGCATTCTTCCAACTTTGAGAGGAAGCTTGACTAAGCTGACTTATCTTGACATTTCAGACAACCAATTCACAGGCACTCTTCCAACTTTGAGAAGACATTGAGGAAACTTGACTAAGCTGACTACTCTTGACATTTCACACAACCAATTCACAGGCACTGCTATAACGCAGATGTGTCACTGTTATTTCTCCATTTCCACGAGATTTGTTTCACTAACAATCTTGATGTCAAAATATACACCACACTTCAATTTGCCAAAACTATGATGCATCATGTGCGTTTGTTTTTCAAACGAAGCATACTGCGAGTCTGTCATTTTACACAGCAAGACTTTTAATATTAAACAATCGTCAACCATTAGTACTGATTATTCTCCCATGTTCTCAATTGATAGGCAGCCAAACTTAATCGTGCATAGCTAGTTTTTACTCAGCACAAAAGAGCATACTGCAAGTCTGTCATTTTGCATAGCAAGACTTTTAATATTAAACAATCGTCAACCATTAGTACTGATTATTCTCCCATGTTCTCAATTGAAAGGCAGCCAAATTTAATCTTGCATAACTAGTTTTTACTCAGCACAAAAGATTACATCATTATTTCATCACCTAATGTATTTCCCATCAAACAATTTCATCCGAATGAATGCCACAGTGACATGATCAATGGTCAATGGTGGTAAATTTGTCAAGATTACATTCATCCCTGAGTCAAGATCTGTCAGAATGTTAGCGACTGGTGGTGGACATAACAAGCACCATTATGGCACCATGCATGATGGAGAGGTGGTAAAGATGGTTGAAGATGGTTGATGATAACACCTCTATCCAAAAAATGGTTTTTGCATAGGGGTGAAGATGAGGTGATATCAAACCGGCCCCCTCCGGCGTCCGACACAACTATGCCTATCATCGTATCGTATTGTACAATACCGTACACCCTAGGAAGGCTTAAAAGAACCCTCGAGTACATATCAAACATTAGAGAAGCATAGCAGAGATCACAATCAACCGCCAACACCAAGTTCGAATCCTTTTCTCCAATCTCACTCCAACCATGCTAGACTCCTTCGAAAAAGAATCACGCCTCCACGAACGTCGTCTGGCACGACAACGTCAAATGCGTCTCATGGAAGAGGCCGCTTCCGGTCTTCCCCTCCACGTCAACGACGACGACGACGACGACAACGCCAACAATAACGAAATGGAGTACGAAATGCCTCCGCCATCCCACGTCGAAGAGGTCGATAGCGAAGACGACGTTCCTTCCATGTACAGCGGCATCCATAATAGCAACAACCTCAATAAGAATGGCAATGACAATCTTTGGTCGTCGGCCAACAGCAAGGATTTGGACGACTCGAAATTAAAGTTCGTCATGGGGGACAATACGAATAACAACAGTAACAACAATTACGATGAAACGGCCTCGTACTCTTCCTGGACAGAACGACAAAAGAGAGAACACGATGAAAGTCGTCATTTGATCATGTTGGCTTCTCGTCGTGTTTCGTCGTCCTCCGGAAGGGGGGGTACATTGGAAATGGAAATGCGAGATGAAGAACGACGATCGAGGAGGTACAACAAATGCCCCGTTTGGTTTATGCTGCACAGAAAATTGATTTGTTCGTTATGCTTGGTGATGGCGTTGATTGTTATGGGAGTGTTGATTGGTCAGATGAAAAAGAATATGGGTCAGGATGGTGCCGAATGGCCTATGAATCCCGCTACGGGGGGAAGCAGTAGTAGCGGCATGACCAGTGGCACTTCGGCGAGTCATGAACCCATGGACTCGTCGAATGAAGAGTCGACCCACAACCCTCAAGATAGCTCCAACAACAACAACGACAGCAGCAGCAACAACAACCAACACGAGCTGGACATGATCAAATTCGAACGCATCAAAGACCGTCTCCTCGAACATCAAATCTCCCACGCATCCACCCTCGAAGATCCCACCACGGCGCAATACAAGGCACTGCAATGGATCGTCCGGGACGATCCACGTCAATTGGATGTCATGCCCCTGGACGACGTCGAGACGGGATTGACGGGAGAACAGGTCGACAGGGAGGAGGGGTTGTTTGAACGTTATGCCTTGGCGGTGTTTTGGTTCCAAACTACCGATTTGGCAATTGTCAATGGCGGGAGTGGGGGTGGTAGTAGGAATGGAGGGCCGGATCGACCGTTTCGTACCGAGGAGGAGGAGGAAGATGAGGTGGAGTTTACAATGCAAGAGATTCAATGGAGAGAATCGACGAATTGGTTGACGGAAAAGGGATTTTGTTTGTGGCATGGTGTTATTTGTCATCCTGTCCCGCAGTCTACGGCGCATGGGGCGAGTAGTGTTCGTTATGATGATGATTTTCATGTGGCCATTTTGAATTTGACGGAGAATAACATTCATGGTTTGGTTCCGAGAGAGGTTTATATGGCGTTTACGAAAATGCAGGCATTAGATTTGAGTTGGAATGAATTGGGTGGGGCGATTGGGAGGGAGATTGGAGCGTTGAGGGATTTGCAGGGTGAGTGAGTCTTGGTTGTTTGGTTGCTGATTTTTGGGATGTCTGTGTGAGAAAGGAAAAGAATGTGTAATCGGCCAGGGAAAGCTTTGTGAATGGTTGATTGTGTCATCTTTTTTTCATATTTCCAGCTCAACCCGTCTGTTCTTTCATGTACATCTTGATCACCCGAATATGCACCGCGCAGATCTATTCCTGCAATCCAATCAATTTACGGGCGCCATCCCCACCACCATTGGCGAACTTGGTAACCTTTACAATCTCAATATTAGTGATAATAAAATCGCAGGGACTGTCCCGACACAGATTGGCATGATGAGTAAACTTCGCGATGCAAGTATGTTTCAGAATAGGATTGGGGGTAGGATACCGGGTGAAATTGGATATTTGACAGGTAGGTAGAAGCGAGTGCAAACTGTGTTTCAACGTATACATCGTATTGGTTCTCATCACAGCATCGTCGCCGCATTGGTCGTCTTCCCTATTTTTCGGCTCGAAACATTTAGACCTACTTGCGCTCTATCTCGATTCCAACAGGTTGACAGGACCAATTCCCACAAGTATTGGCAAGCTTACATCGTTGGTGGACTTGCGTCTACGAGCAAACAAATTGACTGGAACAATACCATCGGAAGTAGGCGAATTGAAGAATTTAGAGGTGTGTGAACTCTGAAAGAATCGCTTGCATGAAAACCATCGACCCCTATTGTCATTTCTCTTATATTTTTAACCCTTTCCTTCACTCTTTTACACTCCATTAATCAATACGCTCAAGACATTATATTTGGACACAAATCGTGGAATCACTGGTAAAATACCTACGGAATTGGCAAATCTTGTGAAGGCAACAGGTGAGTATCCATCTGTTTACACACGTATCCCTTTCATCAGTTATGAATGATAAAAGCAACTCTAAACTTATTTTCATGCGCGTTGCTTCTTTGTTCTATGCAATGAAGAGATTCAACTGTATCAAAATAGCTTGACTGGCCCACTTCCGTCCGAGTTGGGATTGTTGGATGGGCTAATATTCTTGTATTTAGGTCAGGCTTCAAGACGAATCTTATAATCGCCACTTTCATTCGTCAAACTAACATCTTCCGGGTTCCTTTGTTGCGCTACTTGATGCAACCATTCGCAACAACTAATTTCCAGACTCCAATGAACTTACTGGTTCTATCCCGGAAGAGTGGGGTGGCATGCGTAACCTCGAGCAGCTATTCTTATCGGGGAACAATTTGCAAGGACAGATACCCGATACAATACGTGGTATGGAAGTTCTGCAGTATCTTCGTGCAAGTGACAATCAGTTTTCGGGGACGATCCCTACTGACATGGGAAAGATGCTGAAGCTTGAGTTTTTATACTTGGAAGAGAATGATTTTGATGGTTTGATTCCGTCGGAATTAGGAGAGTTGCATAAGCTGCAGGTGAGTGGACCGTCAAGAATGGATCATGTGTTAAAAGTCATAATTTTCTGATTTATGTGGCTTTCTTCCTGCTTCAAAGCTTTTGAAACTTGATGGAAATAATTTGTCTGGTCAAATGCCATCAGAGATATGCAAACTTAGAACCAGCTTCTTTTTGGTCAACCTGACAGCTTCAAACAATGATGAAAGTTTCTTTTGTGCTTGTTGTACTAACTATTGATTTGAAACACTTGTGAACAATGCCATGGTTAATTACGTGATTGAAACTTCACATTCTAACTAATGCTTAATATTATACAAACTCAAGTTCTCTATCAACTAGTCGTCTATGTGATGGTTCTTTCGGACTCATAACGATGGACTCCGTTACAACAAAGGGGCAAAAATTATTCACAAGCATCAAAAAGGCAATTTTGGCCTCTGAGTTCAATAAATCCGTCTTGCCTCCTCGTCCGCAATAAAGTATTTATATGTAACAATTATTGATAATACAAGATTTCCTCGCTAAGTTCCGAACATCAAAATCATGATGCCCATGTTTCTGTGACGATAACAACACCGCACAAGATCGGCGCTAATGGCCAGATTCTGTCGCTTGACTCTTTAACACAACAGACACTAAGAAAAACACAACGGGTGCCATGAAAGTCACAGTGGTTACGGTCTGGACTTCTACTTAAACACCAGTTGAAATGATGACAAGATAGATAATTTGTTTATTGGAAACATCACTGTGCGTTGCTGCAGTCCTCGTCATCCACAGGTTGTTTGATTATTCAACAATCTTAATGTAGCGAAACCAGATTATACTGGTAACGATCGCCTGTCTAAGATGTGGTTCGAGACGTGCTGAACTCTATGAGCAAGATATCTCACAACAAGGAGATCAATGTACCTAGCAATCCGAGGATCATCACGAGTTAGTTCAAGCCATCTCTCCTTGCTGAGACTGTATAAAATTGCTTCATTGCTTAAAACTTTGACAGTAGTCAATCTGGGTGAGCCATTTACCAGACCGAGCTCGCCAATGGTACTACCGGGATGTATTGTCTCGGTTGCACCGTGCTCATCTTCGAGCAATGATATGAGGGAACCATCCACGAGAAGTTTAAGACTGTCGCTTGTGTCACCTTGTTTCCATATAACATCGTCAAAATAGTATGTTTCTCGAAGAAATAAACGAAAAAGTGATTCGACATCGGCCGACGATGCTCCTCTACACAAGGTAGCGAGAAACATTTTTGCTCCATCTTCTTCAATGGCGTGACACGACGCAGCAGATCGATGACTCTGACTGAAACGTTCGTTAACATCTCCTTGCAGTATCGCCATATCACGGAGTGCAATCAATACGTCTTCCGCAAAGATTAGTGCATCATCTAGGGAGGCACAGACTCGGCTATTTGGAATTTCTGCCATGATGGAGCCTTTTGACCTATCGCGGAACTGCATAGCGCGTGCGGCTAAGGAGTCTCCTATGCTCATGTCGTCATGAGGTTGTGTAGGCTCGAATACCAAAGGATCGTCATTATCAATATCTGGCTGCAGTAATTGCTTTGTGCTAGAAGTCCTGAAGCATGCATCCTTGTCGACCTTCTGTGACAAGTCATATGCACAGGGGAAACCATCCTCTCTTCCACTCACAAAAATCACTATCTCCACATGAAAGTTATTCCGGATTGAATTGTTAAGCTTTGCGATGGCTTGTGCAGCGCTTGAGTCCATACCTAGTACTGGGGAAAAGTCGAGAATGACCACAATCGGTTGACATTCCGTTCCGAGCTTTTCTGTCAACAACTTATTGATTTCATCCGACATAGTTGTTGCATTACCAAAAAAGATGTGGCCTTGCATCTGTATGACATAAATTCTTTGTCGACCGGTGATTGGATCCATCAAAATCTTTTCTGCTTCCGAAGATCTGTTCCAGGCACTACTTCGTAAGCGCGTTGCAGTCATGGCACCTCTGATGGGGTACTGATACGTTATCGATTGAACTGCACAGCAAGTGATCAACCCAATATTATACAACGATTGACATAGATATTAGGCGATTCAAAGTACGCAACAAACATACCTGCATACGTCGACAAAGCGGCAATGACACCAGCCACAAGGGCAGCATCCATTCCCATCGACACCATCACAACAGTAATCAACCAAATTCCAGCATATTCCAGCCTGTCGTAATCATTCCATGACTCGTACACTCCCTCCAGAAACAAGTCCACGCCAACATGCAAGAGCAGCGTCCCCGCCATACATCTCGGAACGAACGACGCCATGGTAGGCCCATACACAAAAATTAGCGCAGTGGTCAGGACAATGCCAAGGGAAGACGCCTTCCCCTCTCCTTTGGCTTTGGAATAAATGACACTGTTTGAATAAGCCATATAATTCTGAAGTCCTCCAAATATGCCCGAAAGAGTATTGGAATACCCATGCGCTATCAACTCGGCGTTCATATCGGGATCGACATTCGTCGATATGGCAAAGGCAGGAATGTTGATTGGGACATGAATTAGGGAGAATGCCGTAAGACTGACCATGGTGGGGACAGATTTAATGACCGCCGTCCACGATACCGTTCTCAAATCAATAATGTTGAAAATTTGGAACAGTTCCTTATTCAACACAGAGCCTGAAGCAGACAGTGGTGGGAAGAAGTATCCAGCCTGTTCTGCTGCATCAAAGTCCAAGTCGAAACCCCACAGCATTAAGTAGAAGACTGGTGTGATGGCACAATAGTATATCGGAGCGAGGAGGGGATACCGATGATCCGTGACATGCATGAGTGTTCGTAGGAGAACTTCAAACGCAAGAACGGGTGCCAGCAGATAAAACTGTTGGAGGATACAATTGCGGATTCCTTCCATGGTGAAATGAAAGGTGGTGTTGGTCGATACTTCCAGTGCTGTACATGTGAGCATTGGATGGCAAACATGAGAAGATGATCATTCCTACCCATCAACAAACAATGTAGAGACGGTGACATACTATAGCAAACAAAACAAAACTCACAAGTAGTAATAATAAATGCCCCAATCCCCCCAATACAACCCACCAAAACATGACTCGGAAAAAAATACACCACCCTCCCCAAAGCAAATTTCCCCAAAACATAAAACACGGCACCCACCAAAACCGACGACAAACCAAACAAAAAAAACAGTGTCGACAATGCATCCCTCCCACATCCCACCTCCATCATCACAATCCTTGCCAATTCCAAACAAAACGGCACATTCTCCACCATTTGTAATCCCACCCCGTTGGTGAATTTCGAAGTGTACGTGAATGCCAATTGGGCCATGGCCGTGGAGAAGAGGAACATTCGTAATCCGAGTGCCTCCTTGCCCGAGAGGGGGAATTCTCCACCGGATGGACCCGTTCCATTGTCGTTGTCGTATGGAGAAGACGAAGACAAAGAAGAGGAGGAGGAGACAGTATTGCTCCATTCCACGGGAAAGTAGGATGCTCCGAAGGGTATACCAATCATAAAGTTTAATACCGAGACTATGGCCACTGCTGGAATTTGAGAAGCGATTTGTATCAATCTTGAAGAATAGGATGTTCGTACCTCGTCCGCAATCGTTTTATGTAAGTGTTTCTGTTTGGAGGAACGCATCGATTCACGAAGGGAGGGGAGCATTCTTCCCTCATTACCATGCCCATTCTCCTCCTTCTCGTCATTGTCATCATCACCGTGAGTCGACAAACTTCCCAACGAACCATCCTCCACCATCGAAAAAGGCGGCACCGTCATCCTCTCCGAAAGTCCCCTCGTTGACACAAACTGACTTTCCCTCCGTTCTCTTCTATCATGCAAAATAACTTCTGCCACGGCCAATGCCGCCACCGAGGAGGGACGACGTCGTTCGTGGGAGGTGTCAATGTCGATAATTTCTAGTGGATTGTGGAGAAGTAGTGTCGAGTGCCGATCGTGCGAGGAAATGGTGCGGTGATATCGTCTTGGGGAGGATGGTGCATCGTGGATGTGGTGTGGATTTGAACCGTTTGTGTGGGAAGATTGTGGCGGTGGCGGTGGTGGTGTTGTGATGGCGGCGGTTGTGCCGTAGTGGTTTGCGTCGTTGTTGGCGGTGGGGGCTGGAGAGAGGAGAGCTTGTTGTTCTTCCATTGTTCTTTTTGGAGGTTACTTTTTTATGGTGGTAATTTTGGTGAATGCTGTTGTTCTAACGAAATGATTGTGTCAGCTGACGAAGCTCCGTGGATTCATGGAGACAGGATCCAGTGGACCGGGTAGATCTTCCATGGTTTTCGGTGTTGGTAGTTCTTCTTATTAGGGTGGAGGTGGTGTTCTATGGTATGTCCCGGTCTGTGCCTGTGCACAAGATAAACTTACATGAGGGCTGGATGGATCTTTCGACTTCTATAATCGAATGTTGAAAGTTGAAGGTAAGATATACACTAACAAAATGTAAAGGTAAGATATTCTCCAACTACTTCTTTTAGTTTTGAATTCTGATCTACCTCTAGTACGTACAAAATTAAAGCATACAGCTGTGTGAAAAAGAGTAAATCATACCTTTCCATGATGAAGAGAATTTTACCCCGCATGCCCGGCATCGAATATCTTACTGAATGTCATTACCCTTTCTATCTGAACGTCTCAACAGGCTACTATGGAGCGACAACATTATTGTAACAGAAACCGGTACGCTAGAATATTGTACAATAATATAATACCGTAGTCGTAGCGAAAAGTGAACCACACATCTTGATGAGTAGCCCTACCCAAGAAGTACCCCATGAGTAGCCCCACCCAAGTAGTCCCCATAGTAAAGCGAACACCGGGAGACAGCATCAATAACAAAAACGAGAACTCGTTCTGACACCTTTCATGATTATTCACAGTTCACGATGGTTCAGACCCATAATTTTGAAGGTAAAGCAACAGCAACATCAGAAAAAACCATAACAGACAAACACCAATCATATCTAGTTTGGCTCCTGCCTATCTAACTCACTATGAGGATCAAATTCGTGAACAAGTGTTTTCTGTCCCCCCAAACTACGGCTCTCATCATGGCAGCTTATTGGTCCTTCTCGGGGGAGAATCGAATTATGGTGAGCTCAACCTCTCTTTCTGAATGGAATTTAAAATGAAACAACATTTCTGACATTATACAACGGGTGATTTTTCTTATTCATAACAACATGTTCACAAAAGAGAGAAGTGACGGCACAAACAACTTCTACCCCGTCTTCTTCTCCAACAGTGAAAGTCACCACAAATTCTCCAACGACATCCCCGGTTACCACAACAACCACAAGTACTACAATTACAACTGCCATGATGGGAGCGACAATAACATTTAGTGCAATCCTAAATCTTACTGCAGGTGATAACACTCTCAATACACAAGCTATTGCTGTATGTGATATGAACAATGATGGGTATGATGATATCATTGTTGGCAATAGTGTTGGACCGAATCAATTACTCTTGAGTAGCGGAGATGGAAGTAACTTTGTCTTGAGTGATATTCCGGGAGGGATTCAGAATACAGGTTCTTTGGCAGTTGCGGATGTGAATAAAGATGGGTTCTGTGATGTGATTTTTGGAAACTACAATCAAGCGAATCGGTTGTCTTATGGTAGCAGCAGTGGCTTTATATCGCCAATTGATTTACCAGGAAACAGCGATCTGGTCTGGAAAGTTGCTGTAGGTAACATCAATGGAGATTCATACCCTGATATTGTTGTTGGAGGCGATAATCTACAACCGCACCAATTGTTACTGAATGATGGCATTGGGAATTTTACTTCCCACTTGGATCTTCCTTACAATGGCTCTACTACAGCCATTACCTGTGCGGATGTTAATCAGGACGGAAACCTTGATATTGTTGTTGGGACTTTTAGTTATAATGAGTTCATCCAAAATAATGGGGGTGGTAACTTTTCTTCAATTGTTGATCTTCCGGGAGGTTCTCGAGCAACCCAAGCTCTACTAGTTGCAGATACTGATGGAGATGGTATGCTTAATGATATTGTTGTTGCAAATTACATGCGTGAAGTGAATCAGTTGCTGTTGAATGACGGCACTGGTCAGTTCTCAGTTATTGAACTTCCGGGTGGCAACTTTGATACACTTTCAATTGCTGTAGCTGATATGAACGGAGATGGATTCGATGACATCATATTTGGAAATATGGGAGACCCAAATCAGTTGTTATTGAATGATAGAAATGGTGGCTTTGTCCCAAATGATCTCCCAGGTGGTAGTCATGACACAAGGTCCATTGCAGTGGGTGATGTCAATGGAGACGGGTATCCTGATGTTTTTATTGGGAATTCGAATGGACCTGTTCAGTTGTTGTTAAATGCTGGTAGCAGCAGTGAGGTCCCTGACAATGTTCTTGCAGACTTGGAAGGCAAATCTATAACACAAGATTGTACTATTGCAACATCATTGGGACAAAGTGAAATCAATTTGACTTGCACTGCAGAAATAGATGCAGTTATCACAGTAGGCACTATCAAGACAAGCCTTACTGAGGGTGCATGCTCTGCTGGAAGTACTACATTGACTGATGATTCTGAAGTCACTGTCACCTTGGATGGAGACTTGACTTGCAAGAACTCTGGAACATGTAATTGGACTCATTGTTTCCGGGCTGATTTCTGGTATAATGGCATGAGTGTCCTCGCAAACATGACAGAAGTCGCTTCAACTGTCACATATGACTCTGAAGGGGGGTTTACTGCTACAGTTGAGACAGGTGCCTTTACTGCTACAGATGCCACATCTTCGGCCGTTCGTTCTGCAGATGTCAGTGCACGACTTGGTCCTTGTGATACACCAACAAGACAACGCACACTTCGCAAGCTGCAGGTTGAAATTGGTTCAACCCTTGAAATTTGTGTATATTCTGATGACGTTGATGTCACATTGACACTAAGGGATGTCACAGCTAATCCGGGGAGTCAAACTCTTGTCAATTCAGATGGAATACCAAACTTTGTCACGGCTGTCAGCAATGCAGGAACAAGTACGGTTACACTTTCTACTTTAATGATTCCGGTGTATTATGATGCTCAGGGAGGTGCTGCAGGTAATATCACCATTGAGGGCACTGCAGGTATTACATACAATCGTCGCCATCGCCTTCTCAGCAGCAAGGAAATCATGGACAATATGATGGAGCAAGCGCCATTTAAGCTAGAAATTGCAGTGATAGAAAACAAAATCAGTCCTGCAGTTACTCATCAGCCAACTGCAGAAGAAAGTGCTGGAGACGTGATACAATCAGAGAGGAACATGTTTGGTACTATTCTTGTTGTTGCAGTTTTCGGATTTTCGTTTTTGATTTAAGTGGGGAGGATAAAAATTTGTCAATGATGTGACCTGGCATAGTTATAATTGCTTTTGCAGAACAGAACCTTAGGGGAGTTGGTGCCTGTTGCTATTATGAAATAATAAGATAGCTAGTATGATGGTGATGATTGTTTGGGCTTGTATGAAATATTCTTTGTATTGTTGAAAATTGCAATTCTCTTTCACAACGAATCAATGAGATTTGGCTTTAGTGATATCAATGAGTGGAATGATGAAAGCATGAAATAATTCCAGCATTAGCACCGATGTATCCTTCTCTTGAAATTTTTCTGACGTAAGGAATACCATCACAACATATCATCCTCTAGTAAGTCACTAAACTGCAGGTGTTATTCTGTACGGGCATCTTTGTCCTCCTTTCAACCACTCATCCTTGCAAGAGCCGGCAAGGAAAGCCTGAAATAAATTGCATGAACAACCTAGAGATATAAAATGGAAAGGTTATTGCAAACTGAAAAGAATATCACCGAAAATGGATGACAAGAATGACACTTCTTGCAAACCTTGGACGCGTCTGACACTGAAACAGGGGGCAAGCATATTGAAGACAAATTGTAAGAAATTTGAAGAAACAAACAAGAAGAACTAATATTTTTTGAGTAATGGAGAGGGAACCGTTCAAGAATGATCCATTAAGTAAGGAGTCAAGACTCCACGTTTTAATTCCATGTATATTCAAGGAGATTTCCGGGAGGGCCCTCGCATAGTCTAAATGCCTCAACAGCAAGTAAGAAACACGATTTAGGCCATGTCTTGGTGTTGGTGCACAGAGATTGAATGAAGTTTTATGCCTTTTAATGATTTTTCCTTAGTTATGCGGAATAATCACTTTCACATGAATACTCAATATCACTAGGACCTAGTGTAGACAGATCAGGAAATCGACCATCTTTTTTACATCGATCTATCGGTACATGAATGAGTGACTTCTTTTCTCTTGCAAATCCAATAAGCTTTCTCCAATAGACATTAACCATGATGGACCGCCGACGTGCAATGATAAAGAGAAAGTACTTTGCTCTGACAAATATTAGAAAATAAAAGGTAAATTTAAGTGACATTGCAGCAAGACGTAAAAAATCGGAATAACACACCTCGTCAGTGCAACATTCATGCGCTGCACATCACTTAGAAATCCAATACCGCTACCTTTTCCTCCTGCTCGAACGCATGAATATATAACAATGCCTGCTTCACGGCCTTGGAATGCATCAACGGTGCTGATGATTTCGGATCAATGATCAATAGTATCATATACGAATTAAGGAAACGCTCAAGCTAACTGACCAAAATGATAGCATAAATAAGCTAACCTTATCTCGACTCTCTCCAAATAGGAACTCCCAAATGTATCACTGAAGAGTCTGTGCAACACTAAGGTTTGCTGGGCATATGGCGTGATTACAGCAACCCGAGTTTTAGCAAGTAAGCCATCACTCTTGCGGTCAAGGGAAAGATACAAGTGGAGCACAAGCTGCGCCTCGTGAATGTTTGAAAGGCCAGTACCTTCCCTTTCTTCTTTTGAATCCAAATCGAGAATTGTAAGAGGCTTAAAATGAGGGAAATTCTTTGCAATCGAAATCATTTTGCCACCAAAGTTGGTTGCTTGGACATTAGGACCGTCTATGAGCATTCCTTCATAAAAAATGTGCCGCGGAAATTCGCTTATCATTGGGTGCATTCTATATTGTGTGTTCAGCATTACGACAGGGTGACTGCACTGCTCAAGTCTTTGAAAGAGTGAACGGTCATACTTCGTGCTTCTGCCACTCATTGAGAAAACAGTGGCAGGGAGTTGTTGTGGGTCTCCGACTAATATGGCATGGCTTGATCCAAGTTGCAAAGCAACAAGGGTTGACATTTCAGAGCTTTGTGCTGCCTGCATGGGTGATGAGCTAAACTTGCGATATCACATTTTACACTAGTCAATGCAATAACAGTACTCACTTCATCAATCACAATAACTTCAAACTTGTTGGCCGATTCGACTGCTCGCGACCCTGCTGACCCTAACGTCGTGAGAACAATATGAGTTGAGTTGAGTAGATGAGTCTCTAACTCTTGAAGGAGAGAAAGGGACGATTCTTCAACACCTCCACCTTCCCGTTTTGTATTGGCATGGTTTTGAAGGATGATGCACTTTTCCAGCGTAGAGGATTCACTGTTGTGGCGCTCAACATACTTCGTTAAAGACTTCAATAATTCAATGTAGTGAGGAAGCTTTTTTACGCAACACGGCTTTTCAGTTGGTCGCACTTTGGGTGGAATATCAAAGGTTGTAGTTTTTGTCTTGGAATAGGAGGGAATGATGTCTGCGATTAAGCAACTGTAACGAATCAAAGTAGAAAATTTTGTATTGACTTACCTTGTGGTTCACAAATAGTACTCTAAAACCTTCGCTGGGATCTTCCGATATCCTGACCTCCCAGTCTTCGCAGATATCATATGGGCATGCATCAACCAGAGCCTAGATGAAGTGGGGAAATATCCTATGACAAAGAACAGTCTTCTTGTGTATTGAACAATGCTTGCAATCCTTACCTGGATTCTTATCTTTAGTTTTTGTATTTCTCGCAGCAGCCTTTTGAGTTCATTCCTTCCATTTGCGATTAACGAGTCAAGCTTGGTCGGGTCGCTACCTTGCAGAACGATGGAGTCAACAGCCCCTTGTAAGCTTACTTTCTTTGCGATATCGTTCACTATCCCAGTCCCTACACGGATAATGCTGGGAGAGTATTTTGAACCATTTCCATCGACAAAGCGATCATTCATTATTTTCACAACCACATTATCAACGGCTGCATTGCTCGGTGCACACACAAGGATTCTTGGTTTCACTTCATTTGCTTTGTTGAGCAAAGCTAATTCCTCGTAGTAGGTAGATACGTCAGAATCTGTGATGATGCGCTCTATAGCAGCATAATATTCCTGATATTGTCTCAAATGAAGAGCATTTAGCACAGAAACAAGAGTTGTTGACTTCGAGGAAAATGTAAAAATAAGCGAGATGAGAAAGAAAATGTTAATGCTGTCATACTATGCCATATCTCTGCAAACGTAATGTTGTCTCGTACCTTCCCTGTACCCGGAGGACCCTTTATCAGTGTAAATCCACCACAGCCATACTCCCTAGAAGATGCAGTTATTGCTTGTAATTGAGATGAATTCATTTTTGATTTCACATAAATCCGAAAACCCACAGGAAGTCCAGACTGAGATAATGGATCAAACTTGGTCACGTTGGTACTGTTTACGACTGCATACGAATCGTGCTCGTCCTCGGACGAGTTTGTCTTCCCATCAAGCAAGTACTTTGAAAGCGGTACCCCATCGACTCGAGACAGAGCGTTGCATTCACGGAGAGCTATTCAAACGAATCGTAATGAGATCGAATCACAAGTAGATCTTCATCGACGTGTTCAATGATCTTCTTGAACTGCTCACCTGTCACGTTAGATCCAATGCGAATGACAAACATTTCATCTAGTGATGAAAATCGGCTCCACGTCTCTTGAGATGCTCGCACTATCAGACCATCGATTGAACGACTTCTATGGTTCAGAGCCTGTCCAACAAACCCCAAACGGCCCTTTGAGAACTTCCCTAGGCAGAGGACACCGCTCTCTGTGGCACAGTCATCAATGTCTTCGAAAACTTTTCCGCGAAGTGCAAGTTCAACAATGTTGGCTTCACGAACAAATAGAAGCAAATCGTTAGGGCAAACCGGGCATCCCAACCCACCACCTCTTATGATCGAACGAACATGCAACACCACGGTTGGTTCAACCAAGGCAGTAGTAGATCCACTTCCGCTCTCAATAGACAAATCTTTCGCTGATCGTGAACGTTCTACCTTTGCAGCAATGCCGACCACTAGTTGCGTTCTATTCACCCATGCTGTTGTTGGCGATGACTGGGCAGATACTACTTCAGATAGTAACTGCGCTTTTGCCTCGTCTATCAACAACGGGGCCCATAATGCTTTGTACTGAGCTATACAATCAAATGAATCAGGAAGACTCAGTGAGGATTTCTCGTTGACGCCTAATTCATCAAAGGGGCGCTTCTTTCCCTTTCCGGTTCTGTTCTGATCATGTTTCGTAGACGACTGGGCGTTCTTTTTCATGGTATCATTTAAGTCGCTGATGAAGTCCCAGCCACGCAACGTTGACCAGAACTTGTCAGGATGGACCGGTGGATAGTACGATCGCTTGGGAATGTCCGTTAGGTCACGTTGTTTACTTGTTAATGGAACCGCAGAAGTCGTTGAAACATGTTTTAACAACGACTTCTGCTTCTCCTTTCCAACGTCACGTTTTTGAACTTTTGTAATTGATGCCCGGCGACGTGCGGCAGCCAATGCTTCTGAAGCTGTCATTGGGGCACTTGGTGCTGCTTCGTTGTGATGTAATGACCGTTGAATGCTGGACGACGAGCGTTCAGTGCTATTGTGATGTTCATCTTCGTCACTAGATCCAAACATATCGACAATATCCTCATCTTGATTTGTTTGGATGGAATCAGAAAACATCGGACCGGGGATTTGGCTTCCGTTGGTCTTTGCTTTCAGCAAAGTTGCATTCGTGTTCGATGTGATAGCATCACTGGTCCTGTCATCACAGACCTGATGGTCATTTTCGTCATCATCACTAGATTCCCCAAACATATCCTGTTCATCGTCATCATTTTTCTTGGGGGACATTGAAACCTCTGTTTCTGTAACATAGTCATTTTTCACGAGTGATCCCGAGTGATCTGGCTTTTGGGGGTCGGCTATGTTGCGATCTTGAGCTTCTCGATCTTGTTCGGTCGCTGCCTCGCTCGCCACTAAGGCTGAAATCTCACCACCATTACCATCTTCTTCGTCATCCTCCTCTCCAAACATTTCATCAATGTCGGAATCCACTATTGGTTCAACATTGTTTTCCTCGGCACAGCCCTCTTCCACACAGGCGTCAGCGTCGACTTGACTGATATTAGGCTCTTGGAAGTCATTGTACAAATGCTCAATGTCTTCCTCCTCTTCGTCGATCTCTCCCTCTTCTTCTGATTCGTCGTCGCGGTCTTCTGCGTCACACGAATGACCGAGCGGGCCTTTTGCCGGTAGAGACGGTGATTGTTGCTTCTCCGTAACGGACACGTTGTCCGCATGAACCGGAGAAGTGTCCACGAAACCATTAGGAGGTACCGCCTGCACAGGAACCTGATGCTGCGAATATGACGAATGCAACATCCTAGATACGCTCGTCCCTCCGCCACTGAAAGCTAGAGCATAAGTTCTTAATTGAGCAACTCGTTTCGCATGTTTCTTCCCATTCAAATGCTGCTGGTACGCGAATTCGTGATTACAACCTACATGGCATATGGAGCAAAAGAAAGAAGGGGGAGATTCATTGTTTTGCTGTATCTTACTGCCCGCCGTCATATTAACTTTGTTGGACGGCGGCATTTGCGAACCGTGAGACGAAGGAGCTTGAAACGGATAGTCGTTGATCCTTGGCATTGTTGACGATGACGGAAAATTTGAAATTGACCCGCGATGGTTACACCACTCCTCCCCCGAATCCTCAAATGGCTGCTGTCCACGTGGAGACGGATGAAAAGATCCACGAGTCATAGTCGAACGAGGCGAAGCGTTTGCATTGTCTTGAATCGACATTGAAATTTGGGAGGTGGCCGGTAAATCGATTTCGCTATACCCCCTTGTTCTCTGTGAGGGACGACGATCACCGTTTACCGTGTCATTGGGATCAGATGACGCCATAATCGGCGATAGTCTGGTTTATTTTTTCTATTGCTGTGAAATCCAAGTAAAGGATCTAAAGACGTAATTTCACCGGCAACTCTTTCCTCGTCGGTGCGACCACTCCCTACAATATTAGTCTTTACAACCAGCACAAGCTCTCACACTACGCTGTATTTTTCGCTATTACTAAAATGTCAGTTGAGAAATCCTACGTTCGTTTCCTATCGCCATCGAGACGACGAGGTTGATCTCGTTTGTTGAATGTTGCGAGGGCGGCAGAGAGAACGAGACAAGAACTACTACGTTCTAAAATTGTATTGCATTCCCTTTGCCTCCCCGGTTCGTAGGAGACGGTGGCCATGCGCGGTAATTATAATGCAATGGCTGGACTGCTTGGATCAATATATTATTACGATGAATAGCATTCAGTCATCAAAAATGGGGATCCTTGCACACCGCGCCGTCGACGAATCAATTGGTGACGGCCTCCGGCGCGGCTCAAGATATATTCAAGTATTGGACTCACGCAGGTAGCTGCAGGTAGGTAGAGGTGGTGTGTGTGCGCAAATGGGTTATTTTTTCTTCCTTCTCAACAATCGACTTTTGTTTAAAAACTACCGGGTAGTGGTATTTTTTATTTTTAGGTACTAGAGGACCCCGCTAGAGGACCCCGCTAGAGGACCCCGCTAGAGGACCCCGCTAGAGGACCCCGCTAGAGGACCCCGCTAGAGGACCCCGCTAGAGGACCCCGCTAGAGGACCCCGCTAGAGGACCCCGCTAGAGGACCCCTTGTCAGGTTGTCTCCGTTTTCTTTTGGCTTTTGACCAGATATTTCTTTCTCTCACCAGCCATCACCCAGCCACCTCATAACTTTCGTATACAAACTGCCTCTCTATCATCCCTGGCAAACAGCAATTGCCATCGCCAAATGATTTTGACACCGGCGATAGTTGCTGAACATCAAAGCGATTATTCAATGAATATCTTTTTAGAGACAGTCGAGACATGTGCAGATGACGGATAACTAAACACCACTCATCCAAGAGCAATATTTTGCCAGCAGGCAATCCCACCAAGCATTGCAAATCTTCTGATGGTGACTCAAGCAGCCTCAAGTTACTCAGGCGTCATCCAAGTTACCCGGTGTAATCAAAGGTGAAGCCATATAATTCATCGCACACAAAATATGGAATCAACCATGATGTTAGCATGTTCAATGGATTTGTCAACTGGACTTGAGACACTTTCTTCAAATTGTTTCCTTATATTGACAAAAAGAACTTCCCAGCATATGTAAAAGGGTACAAGAATCAAGTACACGATCACTTCTGTTGCGAATACTTCATCAAATCAGTACACCAGCCTTTCTTGGACAGTAAGCCAAGATCACGACTCAAGAAGGCTGAGCAGGAGGATAACCCTGCACTTGATGCCATTACAATGCTAGATAGAAATGATCGAAGAATGTTGTCCTGCATTCATTTTGGAAACAACATGCAATTCTAAGAAGGCTTATTTTAGATATATTTTTAAAGGTAATCACAACTCAACAGTGATTGAATACCGATGCATATCAAACATAAAAAGCAGGTTTTTAGGGCTGCCCCATGACCAGTCTTGTCATTTTTTGCTAAGCGATGACCCCCAATATTATTATCACGGATTTTGCGAATTCAAAAACGACTACTTGCGCGCGACTCCTCCTCACCATTAGAATCAAACTTGGGCAATATTCCTCATTCTTGCAAAACTTTTGGGATAGGTACTTAAGCTCGCCTTACAAATATTCATTCCACATAAAAACACAATCATGATCATTTTAATAGACAGAACGCGATCATGAGGCTGATCTAGACCACATTCGTCAGCGGGCTGTTCCGCGACTTCCCCCATCACTTGAAGTTTTCGAAAACCTGTTGGTCCAACCTGTATACCAAGTGAACCCATTAACAAAATTAGAGCTTGCCTTTAAAAGTTTATGTCCGAAAGTAGGTCACAAGTGAAGTGACTAATTGGTATGGAGCAATGAGGTTAAGGGAAACAGTGAAAAAGAGCTTAAACATAACACAAAAAAATAATGTTTTGTTTTAGAGGAGGAAGCATAGATATTTTTAAACTACCCTGTCTCCCATTTTATAATTGCACAGTCTACGATACTACATTTTGTGATAGTCAAATATTACATTTGACAGAAAGAGTACATTAATGAGAGAAAGTACCTTTGCATTTGTGCAACCTTGTCAGCGGAAACAAGAATTGCGTGGGGTTTAAAACATATATACATATGAATAATTTTATGAACAAATTCAACGGAAGGGCAAGATTGAAACGAAGATCCGCTTAGTTCAATTTTCTCAAATAAGACTATTGACGAGAAATAAGACTATCAGCGAGAAATAGGACTATCTGCGTCTCAAAATAGTCTTATTTCTCGCAGATAGTACTATTTCTCGCCGATAGTCTTATTTCTCAAAGATAAGAGGTCTATCTGCATAGGAATCATACAAAATCACCTAAGACTCACTTATAGGCTTATTTCTCGCCGATAGTCTTATTTTTCGAACAAGGCTTATTTCTCACCGATAGGCTTATTTATAAGACTATCGGCGAGAAATAAGCCTTATTTGAAAAATAAGACTATCGGCGAGAAACAAGACTATTTTTGAGAAATGCACCCTACGTATTGTTCATGCGGTCGTTCAATTTTTATACTACCTCTATTTTGTCATTTTTCAACGGACTAATAATTTTCAAATGCCTACTTACTTGTACACTCTAATATAACGTACTACGTTATGTGTGTTCCTACATTAGGCTGTTTCATTATCACAAACCTAATATTTTTTCCCCAGTTAACCTCATAAGATTTTGCACCTAGCTATTGAAAGAACAACTTTTCTCAAAAATAACGTTATCTGTTAACAATAGTCCTTTCTTTTGAATGTAGTGATATGCCATAAATACGGCATATAGCTACAAGGCACTATTTTGCCAGTTTCCCTCAACCTCAATCTTCAAGGACATGAGCCAAAAAATAACAATCAAGGCCAAACAGAGTAATGGCATGCCTTGTTATGCTTTCTATGCAATCATTAGTGTTGCATAAATAAATAATGATTATTGTCAGGTACAGTTTCTCAATCTTGTTTGATACATGAGTTCTTTTGAAATAAAGGTTGCACCATACTTTTCAGTGGACTACCTGGGTTTTCATGGACTCTGTCTTTGAGAAATTTTGTTCTGTACCATATGGAATTCAGTGTTTGTCTGTCAATGTCCTGGAATCATTTGTATACCATTTGAAATATTGAACATTGACTTCTAAAAGTTGAAGCACGTTCTATGAGACAGCACTACAGAGTATGCTATATCTTTCATTCCTTGAGCTGTAGTACTCATGTGGACTTTGCCAGATCCATCAATTCATCAACAATATGGTTCATTGCTTTGCACATCACTTCTGAGTGTTCAATAAAACCTGCAACATGTTTTGGAATTTTGGCACACTTCATGTGTCTGTTTCTTCCTCTATTTGATACCCAAATATCTGCAGATGAGAAAGTGTCCAGCACAATTTTACTGTATTTGTTCCCTCATTTGCAATTCAAAAGAAAGGAAAGAGGCTTAAGAAGGGCATCTTGTGATGACATTTGTTTTCTGCTCTGTTATCATTGGAAATTTTCCCGAGGGGTAGAGTTCCAGTGAGAGGGAAGAATACTGTACGTGAAGTCACAAGAGATATGCTAAAACTTAAACAAATTCAAAACTATCTTGTTGATTGTATCTATGTTAGCACAAAGCATACAACGAATTATTGTATCTTTAGCTTCTTTGTTTGAGAAATGTCCTGAAGTTTTGCCGGAGTGCTTACCACTATGAGATTCATCAATAGCCAATAGTCAAAAGTCAGAATAGTTGTTGTTGAGGTAAACTAGAGGAGATGAGATAGAAGGACAGTGCCTTAAGGAGTGCTTGTGTAGAAACATAGATGAGGAATTGTTTGTAGATCTTCTGTGAAAAATGGCGTAATCTCTGGCAAAGATTGGCGACATTGCAATGATGTTTGTCAACATAACACGCCTCAACAGAATGAATTTCAGAAGAGGCATGCTCCACTTGATGGTTACCAAATCCAAGGATGATAATGATCTCACAATTAAGAATGCTGTAACCAACAGCACTGTTAGCTTTTGTGCTATGTAGCTTTTGTCTGAGCTGAATTACCATTAATGCTCCGATCATTTAGTAACAAATTTCATGATGAGCGAAAGGCCAAAGGTGAGTATCCAAATCTGGGAGCACTTCATTGCAACAAAACTTTGCCTATCTACTGATATAGGTGTAACTATTCAATGATATTGTAAGCATGGATGGTGGTTTTTGATATTGTCACCCCTCTCCTACAAAAATCAACCAAGTGCTCAATTTTAGAACTTGTAGTGGCTCCCTATCAGGGTCAGATATGCAAGCAAGGGGCCCTCTATTTGCCTTGAAAACTTCAAAAGAAAAAATAATTCTGAGCAACAGGGGCACTTGGACTTGGATGAAATATTGTAATGTCAGTCATTTGTCCTTTTTAATTATCACCAAATAACTGGTCTTTTGAGGAAAGTGAGCTATCACTAGAGCATCCCCCAATTGAACTGACAGTAGGTATACATACTTTCTAAGAATCAACTTGTACTAACACATAAGCAATCAGTGAACACGTAAAGCCCATTCAGGGAGAGTAGCAGGTGTACCCACCAACAGGTTTGCAAAGTTTCAGATGTTTGTGTCTTCACACCATGGAGATGGTTGTTTTGTGCATTAATTAATATCCCCCAATTTAATTCATGTTTTGGTTGTTGTCATCAATTTTATAGCATGTGTTACTTTTGTTTTCACAGTCTTGATCTATTGCCTTGTTGAGGTTTCCCCCATCTTTAGTCCCTCTTGAATTGCTTTCTATATTTTTTGTGCTGCTTCTTTTGTGACAGTCTTCACCTATATTGTACAAATACTCAATTTGCAGTAATGAAAGTAGAAAAACGAACACAGAATGTTGAGTCTTGCTTCACATACCTTTCCACCTCAAGAAGCCCTCATCCAACAATGTACTTCTCCCCTTGTGCACATGCACACTCACACACTTAAGTAGGCTCCAGGAACAGGAAATGATTATGTGAACAAAGTTGTAACCACTGTGGTATGACTGTCTCCAACAACAGACTCATCATCACCTACCACCTAGCCACAAACATCTGAAACCTATTCTTGATGCATAATCTCCAATGTGCAATATGCCAAGATTTTCATTCTATCATTAAGTAGACACACTTGGCTCTTTTTCTGGCTGAATCCTAATGCCTTCAGCTTCAGCATTGCATGGCTTCAGCTCCCAAATATTGTTTGCAGAAAATATTTTGCATCAAAGTATAAAGATTTGAACTTTTGTTTGAATGGAATTTAATCATCGCAGTACCTTATTTGACTACCGAATGACTGGTATCTCAAAATTGGCACACCTTTTCCATGCCACTGGAAATCCCCAAAGTATTGCTTTGTAGAGGTGCATAGTGGGACGTAGATGCACCAGACTGCAGAAAGTGTAACCCACATACCTTGTCTCCCAAACTCCTCATTGATGAAGGATATGCTGAATGATGTTTCTATCATGTGGTCCCTGCAATCTTTTTAATTGATTCGCATGTGGCAGTGACCTCAACATTTATAAGGTTTCCCCTCCAGTTATGATGAATGGTTTAAACTAGAAAACTTCCACATCTCCTAGTATTGCAGTTAAGATGCAAACATATGGCATTCAGTGCATCAAATCTACATTATGTATTGCAAAAAATGAGGGCTAAACCATATTCCACATCCACATAGATGATTTGCTGGTAAACTTGTGCAACAATTTTGAGAGTGTTTTAGCCCAATAATCACTTCTGCTGCCAATTCATGAGACTTGATGGACTTAAAGCTCCTCATGGTTGATTACATTGCTTCTATTATTTAACAGTGCCCCAGACATTAAACTAGTATGGGTTGCAGTTGTAGTACTTATCAACTGGACAATGTTTTTAAAACAAGTTGACCAATTTGTCATTCCAAGTTTCAATTCTCTCCCAAAGCCACAGATGCCCTGTCAACCCCGTCAACAGAACTTTGCCTGACCCATTCCTATATTTTGTTACTATTCTAGTCTCCACATTGACATTGATTGGAATTGGAATGATCGTCAACTATGTTATTCTCACAGTGTTGCACATGTTACACGGATGGTGAGATATTCAATCCTTGTTTTTGATGGCAACTCGACCCATACCACCTTCAATTTCACACAAAGCTCTATTATATTTGTTACATTCATCCTTCTCATTCCACAGATCAATGAAAGCACCATGACATTCTGGGCAATGGGCTCTGTCCACCACAAGCACGTAGAATTCACACAGAAACTTTAATCATAGAATTCAGTTGTTCATGTTTCTGCGTATGATCTTTGATCTTGTCGGTTTTTATCTTTTGCATGTGCTATTTTCAGCAGAATCAGAATGAGGGCACTCTATACTCTGTTGATATATGCATAGACAGGAATTGAAAATTTCTTTCATTGGGAATTTAGCATGTTGGTATCAATTTTTTTAACAAACCAGGGCCAACCTTTCACTTGACTCCAAAGCTTGAGAGGCATCAATACACAAAGAACAATGACATTAACTTTGTTAGGAGTATGAATCTTAAGAAGTAGCTGATTATTCATTTTCCAAAACATCAAGTGTAATCTCAGCCAATTCATCTGTCTCAATAACAAAGCAGGGGTCCTCCATGCTCATTTCTGTTTCATTTCAGAATCTTTCAAAGAACAAGAACACTGGCATAAGAAACAGAGGCTGCCCCAATCAATTACCAGAAAAGGGAGCAGCTCCAAAAAATGCAGGTTCATGCTAGAAGTCTTGCAAAAATGGAAATACAAGAGATCAGGTGCAGAAACAACATAAACATATCCAGGCTGAAAAGTTCAAAGGGCTCTGACGACTGCCAGGGCTGAAAGAGAATGTCAAGTTGTTAGAGAGAGTAATGAATTAACATGGACTATCTCTTATCATAAGTTCTTGGTATGTGCATATCTTTTTCGTGTCCTTTCCTTTACAAGTTGGAGTTAAATTCTTTGGTGCTTCTGGCCATGCAGAGTTTGGTTTCAATGATGGACATATACATACCTGTCTTGGTAGTCAGAATAACAATTATGCACACCAACAGAATAATCACGTTGATTTATTCGTGAGAAAACAACAAATCAGAATTGTAAACCAATTATTACGCAAGAACAGTGAATTATTTTATGGGTTTGACAAACAAACCCTTAAAGTGTAATGAGATATATGAAATGTCACCCCTGTGTAGGAAAAAAACACTAATTGAATGCAATAGCATACCCTTGCTGATACTTACCTCGATGGATGCTTGGATTCCCTATATCTTTATGTAGAGTCCCTTAAGGTGCTACCTCTCCTTTACATATTTTATGACCTATAGGGGGTGATTACAGACATTTGTATAGATTTAGGTGATCTAAATTGTTGTTTGGGATTCAGTTATTAAATGATGCAACGTTCCCAACAAATCCCAGACATATGCAGCAAGGATCCAACACGATGCTGGCGGAATCCTGGACTGTTTCAAATAAGAGGATCTCAAGAACATCCCAGTACAGAGCATACAATCAAAGGATCATCCCAATCCCATAAAATTGCCCAAAATACAAGATTGGGAGAGAGCTCTTCTTTAGCAAGAAAGTTGTCTATAAATGAGTGGCTGCAAACATTTGTACAAATTTTATTTGCTCTAGATTTGTGTTTGGGATATGTTTCATTTATGAGGTTACAGCAAAAAAGTCCATAAATTATTATTACACAAAAGCTTGTATGGATTGTTTGTTACCTATATTGTCCCTGAAGTAAATTTATCAACATAATCTCACCAAACTTTACGTAAAAAAATCAAGTGTCCACAAAGCGTACCTGACATGGTTTATTTCACCATGTCTCACTACATTACAAATCATATATTCAGTCCATACTGAAACAACATACCTTTTAACCATGTGGGTAATTGCTTGCTATTATAATTCCTACATGAAATAAAATTTCATTACTAATAACAATTAATCTAGACAAGAGAAATATAAGATGCTTCCAAAAGCTATTCAGTGCTGCTGCCACTTCTGCTTGCTGCTGTCATTTGGACTACTGTTGCTGCTGCTGTTGTTGCTTTTCTCTTTCCAATCATATACTTATGATGCCTCCTTGTTGAGTGCATCTTTCCAATCATCTTTCTTCTTTGTGTTGTTGTTTCTTGCTTCTTGCACTTGCTTTACATTCCTCTTCCTTTTTTGTCTCTTCTCCTTGTTCCAATCTTTGAACATCATTTCTCACTGCCTCTCAATTCTTCCTGCCATGACCCCAAAGCTTTTTTATTCAATCATCTGTGTAACAAGCATCTGAGACAGCCTACCAACCCCTGTTATATTTCATTGTTTAGATCTTGAGATCTTGTGGTAAACTTTTTCAATTTGCTTACACAACTCTTCATCTATTTGTGCTGTTGTTGGTTGTAGGACTTTCTTCTTGGGAGATGTCTTCCAAGAAGTTGTCCTACTTCTTATAGATAAGGATTTGTTAGCAGATGGAAGATTTCACCCATTTTTGGAAACAATTATCTTGCATTGCAGCTGCAGCAGGCAGCTGATAATACATCATCAGAAGCCACCTCGAAATCAGGTTCAGGTTCCTTCCCCTCTTCCTCCTCTGCAACAGGAATGTTGTCATCATACAAAGCCTGCATTGGAGGCAATGCAGGCACAAAAGACAGTTCTGCATCTTTGTCCTCATATTCTTCTTCGCAATTTGTTTACATCCCTCTTCTCTTCCCCTGATTCCTTGTCCTCTCCACAGTATACATCCGTCAGACTCACATACTTTGTGGGGATCAGTTTCTGCATTTTCTGGCAGTGCACAACAAACTCTCTTGGGCCACCAGCACTCCCTATAGGCCATATAAACACATCTTCTCCACCTAACAATGCTTGAGGTCATTCTTATCCTATAATTTGTCTTGGTCCCCTCTCGTTGTATACAGTCACAATTTGTTCCTAATCACAAGCACAAGTGGACAGGATTTCCTAGATATCATGAAGAACTTCCTTCTTGTTTGTCTTTTCTCCAGACACATAACCTTGGCTGTGATACAGTGAATTATTATTAAAGGATCATAAATTGAAAAGTGTGGGACAATCACCAAGAGAGCACCCCTAAACTTGAGGGACTCCCCAAATCTTTTTAGGATTTTATGTGAGTATTAGGTTAGGATCATACTTAGGGACCGTATCAGAATCCTTAAAATTTTATAGGTTTCTTGAAGCCATGGTATAATTTTTGCCACCTATATGGTCCCTAAAGCAAATGTATCCAGTCCACTGTTTACCTAAACATAACTCAAGTTTCCAAAAATCATACCTGGTATGTACCAGTTTTACAGGTCCCATCACCATAAAATCATATTGCACTATGCATTGAAACAGCCCACCTTTAAACTATGTTAGTTAGTGCATTGTTGCAAATAGACAACTTGCTAGGTTGCAAATTCCAAAGTAATTCCCGAGTAACTTAGGATTACTGGGTAATAATGTCTTTTTTGGAGGGAAGGTGGTTCTTGTCACAGAGAAATTATTGTCTAACTAAAATAAATTTAGGGTTGGGGTTAGGGAAGTCAATGAGACTCCTCCTGCCAAATTACTGAGGAATATAGAGTAATTCTTGGGGAATTACCACGATTACTGTGACAGTAATATTTTGGGGGTTTTGGTGACAGTAACAAAAAGTAATTTGCAACGTAGAGCACTTCCTTTGCCCATTGCATCAATTGAATATCTCAATCATATTGACAAAGGGAGCAATCTGCTGATACCTCATTGCCAAGACTGTCTCCAATGCAGCATGTATTCACTACCTGTTGCTTTTTCTGACAACTGGTGTTGCAAGGAATTGTTTGTCACTTTAAAGAACATCTCATACTCACCAAGTGACATCTAGACATATCAGTCTAAGTAAGGGCGGCCAGCATTGTTGATGCCTCATGTGGAAAGTTTTGGCTTTTCCTGTGTTTTCGTAGCAGAATGAACATTAAACGTATTGAACTTTTTTGATGAACTCTAACTGTTTGTCCTGAAGTCCTTTGTATTTTGATTTTAGTTCCTTTCAAGCTTGGGGGTCATGAATTTGCAAAGGTGGAGCTTCTGAACAAAGTAATAATGGCACAATTTGCAGTTCAGGCACAAACCTTTGCTCACGCTGTAAGTAGAGTCTTGGAAGGAGCTGCCCTGAATTCTTCATGCTTATGGGAAATGGTCGAGCAGAATTCAATCATGTTGATACACTGGTACACAATATAGATATGTACACTGTGTATAATATGGTGGTACTTTATGTATCCAACTGTCAAGGCAGTTAGAATGATAGTTCCATATGGGGATAGGACGACATACAAAATACTACTTGGGACTGCAGTAAAGATGACATCTTTTAACACGGATTCACACTGAGTGCTTCTATGAAGTAGATGGACCAGCAAAGACAACAATGGAAGCAATCTTGCATTGAAAACTGTGTCAACACATTGAAAAGTGTGGGACGAGTCACCAAAACAGCACCCATTGGCATTTGGGGAAATTAAACCAATTTTAGACTATCAGTAATGGAAAACCAAGCTCCTGTTTTAAACAATGTTTTAGGTTGAATTCGTGCTTAGAAACCACTGGGGAGAACTTGGGGGGGCAGGTGGCAGGTATTCCCTTAATGAATCTCCATAGTCACCACTTAGTGTTGCTAGGTTTCTAAGACCATTGTGTACAGGGACATCTTAGGCCTTGTTTGTTGATATTGCACATCTACAGTCAGACAGGGACTGTGTACATATGGGTACTGATTGTCTGTAGACAGTGTGTCCCATGTATAGCGAGGCACTGCTTTTACTGCTCCCCATTTGTAGATAGTGACCAAAAACAGACAGGCAGGGACGACAGGCAGGGACAGACAGACAGGGACTGTCTATAGTCAGACGAAGGACTGTCTGTCTGTAGACAGGAAGAAACTGTTTATAGATGTGCATTGGTTTTTCATAGATACACTACCGTATAAGCCTGATTATAGGTAGTACTGTTGTATAAGTAACACCGGGCGAGTATCACTGACATTTGTTTTTTTCTGGTATTTAATCTGCTCAACCACAACTAACACCCTCAAGACTAGTTTCCCCTTCACACGAGCAAAACACCCATATGCATTGCTCCCCGTGACTCCGGATTGTCGGCGAGAAATCTCCAATGCTGTCGGAAGTCACCACACAACTCGCGCACACAATGGAGGGTTGAAAGCACTGACAAGCAAGGCAGGCAAAAGGGCGGTAGAGGTACGGTATGTCTACCTCGATGCAACAGGGTAAGTTTGTTAGATACCTATAATTTTTCAACGTGTTAAAATCGCTAGCTTTGGACGGATTATAAGTAATACTTAAACGTATCTTTTGACATTTGCATTACTTATAATCCGGCTTATACGGTAGTAGGTCTACAAACTAACAACGCCCCTCTATAGAGAGTTAGGCATGTACATCTATATTACCATCCCTGCCTACCTATGGATGGGCACTGTCTGTTCTACATGTCCTGGTATATCTAAAAACATGTCATTCTATAGACAGGCAGCACATGTCTGAGTTTGTTCCCTGCATGTCAATCTATTGACAGGCACTATCTACAAATATGTCCTTACATGTCTTTTGTCTGAGGTTCTTTTGACCAGGTTTTTCTCTGCAAGTAATGCACAACTATAGACACATGATTCATGGTGAAGGCACTTCTTGTGTCTAATGTCAGTCAGCCCAACAATATGATGTATTGACATTATCCCTCCTTCAAAGAGGAAGGTTTTAATAAGCAGTGTTTAATGAAGGACACCCCAAAGAAGGAGTACACTTCGCGTTTGTTTCAAAAATAAGGAGGCACGGGCACCGCAAGACACAAACTGTGGTTTTTTAATGGTACAAGATCAAAAGAGGCCTACAATGCAAGAATATGATTACTTCATTTGTGCCTAATGAGTGGTATGTGTGATTCCACTGAGAAGCTAAATAATAAGAAACCTATCTGGCAGCCATGTTGTAGCCCCAGCCATAAACACATGAATCTAATCTACCTAAGTTGCAGTAAACTGCAGACCCAGCGCGTGTCATACACAATATGCCCACGCCTCAATCGCCCTCTTGGTCGATCTCTTGTCTGTAATACTGGCTTCGAGAAAACTTATTCCGAAATCTGTTTCTCAACGATCCTTTTACCTCTCCCTTGACCATTCTCCTAAACAATGTGTGTAGTCTTCCAAGAAAGCACAAGACAAGCACAAATTGTGGAACGTACATCACAATCCACAATGATAATGCCTCATTCCCAAACGGCTTTGTGATAGCAACTACTAACGCAACAGCATAAACCACCATTGCTACCATCGTGCACTTTACAATGTATCCAAAATCAAGCATGGTAAGAATCATGGCCCTAGTAACTATGTAGATACATTCAGTAGCAGTGCCAAAGCTGAAAACGCAATAGGTATGGAAAAGAGTGAATGTACCTCCGGTTGCATTTGGCCCATAAACATTTGTGAAGAAAGGGGCACATTCATCGCTGTAAGCATATTCACATGCATTCTAGTGAATATGGGAAAAAACATGGACGCAAGACGGGAGGAACATAAGTAGATGAAGCAATGAAAGAAAATCGAATACATTGACGTGACTGTACTCACCTGGCCAGATCTGAGCGCAAGGCCGTCAAGAAATGGTGATGTCGAGCCAATGATCAAAGGTATTAGCAAAAACGCACAAATCAAATACACTCGAGCCATTTTGAAGAAGTAGCCATACTCCTCGATAGTTAGAAATATGGGCCCAAGGATCTTGAACATAAAGGCCATTCCAGTTGTATACGCAATCCCGTATGATGGCAGCTCAGAGTCCAGTGCTGTGAGCTGATAAGCTGTTGCAGCATCTGTCTTCAACGCCATGTAGATCGCGAGAGTCTTTGCCATCTGAACAGCGACGTCCAGAAACATTATGCAAAGTCCTTCTCTGATCAGGCCTCCAGCACTGGACTCACGTTCTGAGTCGTCGTTCTGCGGAACTTGACCTTCTTGCACGCCTTCACTTTCACTAAGTAGACTAGCCTGCAATGTGGATTCCGAAGGAGAGTCACCATTCTTGTGCCCACGGCAAAATAAGTCGCCAAAGCTTGTTCGTAGCTGGCTAATTGACAACTCCACACCAGTAAACTCTCTGATACTTTTTCCAAGAGGTGACACGAGGTATAGAAGGCTCAATAACAACATGCAATACGGTACAGTAAACTCTCCCAACGCAAGGAGAATCAAAGGTTCAATCGCCTTGGAAAGATTCAGGAACCAAATCAAAGGGAGCATAGACCATCCTATGGCCATAATCCATCCTGCAAGGTTGTACTCAAGCGCACCATACATGAAACCTGACAGTACCATTGTAACTTGCGTCCCCGGAAACTTCCATACCTCAATCATCCAATAGTTGAAGATCAGATCATGTGAGTCTGCTGCCTCTTCGATTATGGCACAGCCCGGGTAAAGTGCTAAGTCGCTTTTCATACCAGGATTTGTTAACGCTTGCAAGACCGGTGGTATTGCGCCCAAGACAGACGCAAAACCTGAAGCAATTAACCCGGTCATCAGTGCACCTGCAATCCCAAGGTGTGTGAGGGAGTTAGCCGCCACCTTATCACCGCGACTAAGGGCGTAGTTGATCCTGATACTAATGATATCCTCCACAAACTGGAATATTTCCTTGTATGGCACGAGGAACGCCTCAGCGGACTGCAATGCCGTCCTGGAACTGACAGTTAGGTTCTTCTGGATCGATGGTTTCATAAATATAGGCATTATAATCAAGACGGTGACACCGACCCATATACCAAAGTCCCACATCCAGGCTACATATTTCAAGAGACCCGAATTCATCCATCCCGGCTTCTTGCCAAACTTAACATCTTCGATCAAAGTAGGATCCCTTTCACGTATCTCCTTGAAGTACACACGGATGAAGAACTTTGGTATGAATATCACGGCGAATGCGATGAACATGTAGTACGTCCCTGTCGTGTAAGGCTTCGGTGCACAGCACCCCGGTAACCCCTCTCCGCAGCTCGAGGTTGGGAAGGTGCATATCCCTTGGTCGTTGACAACTCCGTCCACTGGTGCGCCGGCATCATCGTAGAAGACGAAAGGGAATGCATCAGATGTGCAGTCTACAGACGCCATTGCGTAAAATGTGAAGTTGTGTTGCTGTCGCTCGAGTCGCAATTTCGGTTCGGTTGTGTCAACATAATATTATGATATGCTGCTTCAAAGCTTTGGTTCTTCCATATTATTTTAGAGTTGTCAAGTGGATCGCCCGCTTCGTTTCTAAAGTACATGTGAAAATTTTCTTCTCCTCTTTCACTTGAAACATGTTGCAATAACCTATATGGTACCTTTCAATCATAAAGAAGTTTTGTCTTGGATCTTTCTCATTCGTGGTACAGTGTTCGTAGACATCGATCACAATTGTATGGGGACGCAATTATTATTAATGGTTAATATGCAAACAGAATGGTACCATACCTTAACTAACCCGATAATATTTAATGTGTATTGAGTATTGAGCAATACTCATCAAAGCGAACCCTAATCAAGATTTTTTTCGAGATCTTCTTCGAACCCGAGCCCCCTCTATAGACCAGACAAGTTAGCCGTCCTTCACTTCAACTGATAGCTCAGTATTATATCTTTTAAACACTAACACAACTACCAGTAACACGTTGGGGGGATATGTGACCCTGTCACTATCCTCAAAACACATAACCAATGCCCTCTCTTCTTATGGCCAGGGAGCACTGAGTCTCGTCCTGCCCGAAGTGAGTCAGGCCTCCTGCCCCAGTCCCGATTTGTCCAAGGTGGTCCGCCGATAGAGAGGATATGAGCTCAAGGGATTGCTCCCCTTGACTTGGGAGTGAACTCCCTCGTCAACTCGTCTTGGTCTCGTGTCAAAGGGGCGGAAATGCATTCGGCCCCGCAAAGGATGTATCAAGAAGATAACGCAATAAAAACCCCGGGTCGGGTGGGCGGGGAAAAAAACAAAAGCAAAAGACCGTGCTGCAGCCTGCCGAGGCGAGGTGATCGGCCTCCCCGTAGCCAGGCGCCATGGTCCATCGATCCCTAATTTCGGAGGCTCTTGTCTCTGAGGAAAGTGAGCTGCTCTGTTGGGTGGGGGCTCTTCTCTTGATGGGCGATAAAATTTTGGGCGTGGCGGCAAAAGCCGACACTCCCGCTTCAACCTCCCAAATACTTAAGCCCATTAAGTCCGGCTGGCTCCACCTCCTCCGCTAAAAGCCTCACTTCCTTTTCTGCTCCTTCTTACTACCTCCTTTGCGATAAAGCTCGTTCTGGTAGTCTCTATAGACCAGACAAGTTAGCCGTCCTTCACTTCAACTGATAGCTCAGTATTATATCTTTTAAACACTAACACAACTACCAGTAACACGTTGGGGGGATATGTGACCCTGTCACTATCCTCAAAACACATAACCAATGCCCTCTCTTCTTATGGCCAGGGAGCACTGAGTCTCGTCCTGCCCGAAGTGAGTCAGGCCTCCTGCCCCAGTCCCGATTTGTCCAAGGTGGTCCGCCGATAGAGAGGATATGAGCTCAAGGGATTGCTCCCCTTGACTTGGGAGTGAACTCCCTCGTCAACTCTCGTGCGGGTCTCGTGTCAAAGGGGGCGGGAAATGCATTCGGCCCCGCAAAGGATGTATCAAGAAGATAACGCAAAACCCCCCGTAACTCCTCAGGGACTAGTCCCTTAACCAATCTCCCCGGCCCCCACGGGGCTTCTCAAAACTGCCGGGAGAATGTGAGCAGAGCGGCACGAGCGCTCTTCACCTGGGTGTACACCTGGCGCATGGGTAGGCCCGGCTCGGTCCCGCGGGCTGCCTCTCGCGTACGCCACCGGCCCATAAGGTCGATGACCGTTTGAGGTACCCCTTGGTTGTGGGCTTCTGTGATGGCCCCCCTCCGCCCTGATCTCCAGAGGCTAAAGTCTTCTACTGGGGTTGCTGCTGAGATGGCCTTGGGGAAATTGTTTTGGACACTCTCCAGCAGATCCATGAGGGTCGGCTCATAGTATCCCATCTTCCTGCGACGACCCGCGGGATTGGCGAATAGCCAGCCCTCGTTCCTATCCTCCTCTGTTACCAATCTACGGACCAACCTTCAGATCCACTTTAACACAGGCAATTTGGTCCTGGTGACAGCAGAGATCGGTATGCAGTGCCACCGTAGTTCCCCCTCCCCTTTGAACTTCCCATGCAGGGTTAGCATCACAAAGGGGTCGTCCTCACTTACGGTCTCTTCCCAAAAGGTGAGCAAACCCGTCAGTGACACTAGCGGTACCTCTTCACCCCGCTCCACAGAAAGACATGACGACGAATGACATTACTTCCTCGATGAGCTTCCGTTCCCCAGGTTCAGTGGCACCATCCCACCGATTGGAGGACACCGCGTCTAGGGCATGGATGATGGCCGGGGTGAAGGCCTCGTCCTGTCGTCTCTCCTGCCCCATTCGGAGTTTCATTCCTAGCTTGAACCGAACGAACCACTCTCCAGCTACAACACACGTCGTGGCATGTACCTTCTTCTCGTCCTGCGCGTAAAGGGTCTCCGTGTGGTAGTGCTCCCCGGCGTTGTGGGCGTGCCTGAACCACGTAGGAGTCTTCCTGACCAAATCGTGCTGTAGGTGGCCTGCGTACTGTCCCGGCCGAAGGGAGGCATTCAAAGTCATGACCGCTACGGTCATCCCGACCCTATCGGTGAGGGTGGGGCAACCCAAGCGGGGCAGGTAGTTGTCTAGCTCAAACAAATACTCTGCCGACTGACAATCAAGCAGCAACCTGTTCAGATTTGAGGTGACGGTTTTGGTGGCCCTGCTCCAACACGCATCTAGGTTTGCCCTTCTAATGCACATTAATAGATACCCGTCCCCTCGGTGGCGAGAGGACACTACACAAAGCCTGAAGGGCACAGGCACACCAAAAGGGACCCCATTAGGTGGCCCCGCCCCTCGGCCCCCTGGGTCTGCTTCTACCGCCCCTCGGGCGGGCCTGACCGAAAAGGACGCTCGGAGGGACGAGCAAGCCCCGCACCAGCACCTGCACGGGGAAACTGCCTGCCGCAAGAAATTGAGCAGAACAGACCGACCCACCTCAGGACCTCCCCAAGACCCCGCACAAGCCCCAGCTGGTGAAGTTGCTTTGGGTCATGCGGGCCCCAAGCTTGAGGGCGAGGTGAGAAGGCCCGCCCAACGCCTCAGGAGTTCCCTTGACCAACCATGGGCCCTGGTAGCTAGCACATGAGCAGAGGAAAACGAGAGACAACAAGGGCGGCACCACAGGCCAAAACGCCACCCGGGGACAGGAACACAAGCAGCACCTTGGCAGTCCAAAGCAAGGCCACAGCCGGGGACACAAACACAGGGGAGGAAGGACGACACCGCCCATGAAAACCCAAACCACCAGGCAGCGGGGGGGACCAAGCCGGGCAGCCCCACTTGCCCCAGTTGGAACCAATCCTCGGGGGTCAGACACTTCAACGGGGCGCCGCACCATGGGCGCTTCCCACCCACCACGAGGACCCACGCCCCACCCGCCACCCGACGCCGTGGCTGACTGTCCCAACGGGAGAAAACCCCAGGGGCTGGGGCCACCACAACCCCCAACCAGCCGCGACAGACCACCACCCTGACCTTTCAACGAGCCCCGCACAGGACACAGTAGAAGAGCCCGCCGTGGACTGCCAGCCCAGGACACGCCAGCGGAGGGCCCTTGTAATAACAACTTCAACACACGGCCGGAACGGAACAGTGGGCCCGAAGCCCCTTGACCCAGGCCTACCTGAGACTAGATGCCCCGGAAGTAGAGCTCCTCTGAAGGGGGCGTGTAGGGCCGGACCCAAAGGATTTCAGTGTTGTCCCAGACCGCCGACCCGAAGCCCAGCTTACTGGCATCCCCCATCAGGTAGCATGCCCAAGCGCCACCCGCAGCTGGGTCACTGCCGGCTTGACCCCCGCGAGTAGTACGCCCAATGCTCGGATGTCCCCTTGAATGCGGGGCTGGGAGCACCCAGCCGGTAGGAGCCCCCCCAGCACGCCGCAACTTGTTCGGTAACCTCAGCCCACTGCTCTCCTTCCCATTCCCATACCATGCATCCTTTGGATGGCTTCTTTACTCTCCATCCCCGGGAGTCTCGGCCCTCACGCCACCCGTCTATGACGTTGTGTAGGCCCTTCAAATAGGGTGGCATCCAGGGGTAAGTGCGGGAGACATATACCAAGAAGCCCCGGATCTGTTGGAGACGCTTGTGTGGGAGTTTGCCGTCCTCTCGGGCTCTGGACAGTCTTTCCAATTCCTCAACCATCTCCTTGGTTTTATCCCACTTCTGTTGGGAAACCATGGCAGTCAGACTCCCTTGCGTGTGCACTACCGACCCGGCCCACGGGCCCGGCGTCTGCGAAGGGGAGGTCCGCTTGCGGGCAGCGTCCTGGATTCTCAAAAACGACAACGTCGCGCACCACCTCCGAGTGGCCTGCCAACACTGCTCTTTATCAAAACCTGTTGGCCTTCCATCATCCACGTAAAGGAAGACATCACTGGCGATGTGGCCATCCGCCCGAGCCTTAAACACCCACGGGCTGCTCGGATTGTATGCAGGGGTGCCTGGGAGGTTGAGAACCACTTTCTCCCACTGAAAGGCATTTCCTCGATCACGCCGATCCCCATACGCCACTTCTCGGGCAATCAGAGCCATCTGTATACTTCGGTAGGGAGAGTCCTTTAGCCCCATCCAATTTTGCGTCCATCGCTCCCACTTCTTTTGTCGGGCCGGGTCTGTTTCCCAGTCCGGAAGGCGGGTAAGGCGGGATGGGAGATGGTGGGGCAGATCGCTCTTGCGTGTACGCACATGCGTGACATCCACTCCGGAGTAAGGGCGCAGCTCTTCCCCCAGGATGAAATTTGGAAACATCTCACTAACATCCTGATCCGACTGGTAGTAACCAGGGCGCAGGCTCCGAACCACGTACGCTATGAGGGGTAACCCAAAGTGGGGTGCAAAAAGACACTCGTTGATGTCTGACGCCGCGCCGTTGTACACCATGCGGATGTCTTCACTCCCCTTTAGCATGTAGAACATGTGCATTAAACCTAAGACCGGACCGACCAATGTACCTTCGCTCGCGTACCTTGAAAAGTTTTCTCCAGCACTTGACTCGGTCTTCTTCCGTCTTGGGGGCCTGCTGGGGTTGCATGAAACGGGTGAATGGCTTGGTCTGATAGTGGGTTGCCGCCCGGCCCAACCCCGACCCGGGGCCATCGCCATAAGAAAGGTCGCGATCCTCCGGACCAATCCCACCAACTACTCTTAGCCGCCTTTTCTACGCATTCTCGGGCGGGTTCCCAGTCTCGGCTTAGCCCCGGATGGGTGCGTAGCTCCTCCCACCCCCTCTTGTACCGTTTTCGTCCATGCTGTTGCCAGACATAGGAACCCTGCTGATATTGTACATACGAAGAAGAAGGGTGCCCACCGTCCTGGGTCGATGGGTCGGGGAACTTTTCTCTCACATACCGCCAGAAAGATCGGGTGACCTGTCTCCTCCACCACCGCAGAGCCAGGCTCCGATAGGCCGACAAATTCCCCTGCCAGCCGTCACAAAGGGAAGGGAAGTGAGGCGGGAGTGTGTCCCGGAAGTGGTTCTCCCACAGGTGTACTGGGACGGCAGCGTCGTCCTCCGTTTGACCGTCCTTCTTAAGAGTAGGACCTTCCTCGTCAACCTCCGGGTCTTCATCTCTGGGACCAAATCGTTCCTCAAGGTCTGGGAGAAACGGATCTCCTATCCCATCGTCGTCGTAATTCCGCTTCCCTCGTTTAGATTGCGCGATGGCAGTGGCTGAGCACAGGTCCTGTGGAAGCGCCCGCTTGCCTCGTCGGAGCGCAGGCTCTCTGCAGTCATCCCAATGACCAAACCCCCCCCGTACCCCATAACTCAAGAAATAATCCGCAGCCAGGGCCAAGATCTTAGCCGGGGCGGAGGTAACAAACATGTCAAGAGAGGCCTCCAAACCCAAAGCTTTGAACCGATCCTGCACCAAAATGGGGCAGTCCCACGCAGTGGCCAGTTCGCAAGGAGTGAGTCGTCGCCTGCACCAACCGGAATCCACCCGGTCTGAGGAGAAAGTCACAAGGGTAGCCGGCTGGGCGGTAGGCAGCAGGCCCCAAGCCCCGACGGACCCGTCTGGGAGGCGGACCACCGACTTGCAAGGGGCCAAATCCCCCGAGGGAGCTATGGGAGCCGGGCGAGACCACACCCGACAGTCCAGGGAGTGGGCAATGGTGGCCCACGGCCGGTGGTGCAGCTCAGGGAACCCTGACGCGAGAGGGCATAACTCATGTCGAAGGACCAAAGTAACCACCCATTGAGCATCAGTGGCTCCCCCGACCTCCGAATGCTTAAACAGCCGAGAGAAGCGTCGCCAGCCCTCAGGGCACTCTCCCAACGTAGACGCCAGAGGGTGATACACTAGGTGAGGGCACAGTGCCCTTTCCCAATATCGATGAGTGGGAGGCGGCAAGGAAACGAGGTCCGAAAACAACAAGGAAGAGTTCCCCAACTTCCGTTGGTGCCCCCGGAAGAAATAAACCTCTGGGTACAAGGCCTGCATACCGTCACGGAAGGGCCCCGGAGGGACAGAGGCGCTCTGGACCTGGAAACCCAGCATGGTGGCCACGGGGAACCAAAAGGAAGGGACCGAGCCCAGGATAACACAAGGACCGAGAGGTCGGCGAGCTATTGGGACGGAGCCCAATTGGACTCCATTAAGAGAGTAAGGGCGGTCTTCTATCCGGAGGAAACCCGACCGGAGAGAAACGCCCGGGTCACTGGGAGCGGGTACAGGCGGGGGTAGGGAGCTAGTAAGGGCCAAGTGATGCATCTTAGACTTACGTCTACAAAAGGTAGACCTCCCCTCCCCGCGTGTCTCCTATTCTGAGTCCACATGATCCCCAGGGGCTCCTGCCCCACCTCCTTGGCGACGGTTCTTCTTCTTACGATTGGGGGCCTCTTGGCCACCCTCACCCACGTGCTTGTGTTTCTGCTGGAGGGACCGTTTGAATGTCTGAAACGCGGTGATGTGCTGGTCGAGTTCGCGACGAAGGGTGGTCTGACTCGCAGTCAAGGTTTTGGTGGTCTGGCGAAAACCCGCCACCTCCGTAGTGATAGACTCTACGTCGGCCTTCTTGAGACACTTGCCCAAGTAATAATTGTGTAACTTGGGGAAGATACGAGGGTGCTCGTCAAACTTGTACTGTTGAAACTTGTCATGTACCCCCAAAGCACTTACGCATGCCCACATGCAAATTGCATTGGCCATCATCGGGTCCCTGTAGGACGCAAGATTCCTAGCCTGGGATCGCACCTTGGAGACTTCATGGCAGTAGTGCTGAAGAACAATCAAGGTGTGGCTCCACGCTTCCGCTTTCACGGCAGGAGAGTGTGCTGTTGTGGAGAGACCCGTCCGAGAGAGAATGTTGCGGTCCAATTCCGTCAGGTTGTGGCACAGGGCCTTGACTGAGGTGGCTGCTTGGTGGCGCATGATGCGGAGGAAAGAAAGAAATTCCGGGTAGTCTGCACCCAACAGGGTCTCCGCCTGCGCGTCCTGCTGGGGGAGCCAGTCGTCAAGGGACAACTCAATAAAATTCCTCACGCCAGTCTCGCCATCCCCATTGTCCCACAATTCGGAGGTCTTGACACCAGTAAACTTCACCGCATGAGTGGCATCTCCTCGCGATTCTCTAGCACCAGCGAAGATGGAAGGAACCAGCAACTCAAAGGAGCCCATGGCGATAAGCTTGCCCGGCGTGACATCCGTCTTCATCTGAAGGATGGCCTGGGTTTCTACCTCTCCCTGCGTCTGGGACCTATGTGTAAGAGCCGCTAGAAGGGTAAACTGGTCGCATAAAAGTTCTATGACATCAAACGTTATGCTACACGAAGCCAAGTACTGCGCGCACGATCGAACCCCATCAAAGGTCACGTTCCCGATCTTGACCGGCCCTTGTCCATTTTGCGTGGACACCAAAATCTTCAGTTGATCCCGCAAGTCCCCTTTCATTGACGCCACTTCCAATTTCAGAGCCTTTACGTCAGTCCCGTCATCACCCTTCCTCAACCCAGTCCGATGATGCTGCTCCCTTTCAGCCAACAAAGCCTGGACCAGTTCAGACAACGAAGACACGTCGGCCTCCAAACGAGCTGTGGTATCCTCAGATTTCCTGAGCGCCTGCCCCAGAGAATTCACCATCCCCATCACACCAGTGGACCGGAGTCCAGCAACCGCCGTAGCCGTCCTGGAGGCAGTGTCAAAAGCTGCCTGAGAATGGGTGCCTGCCCGAGAGACTTGACGGGAGATAGTGCGCAGTTCAGCACCCATGTCTTGGAGCTGAGAGGACTGGTCACCAAGCATGTCACCAGTTGCAGTGACTCTTGAGTCTAACTCGGAGCTGTAGAGGTGAGCCGCGGCCAAGTCGTTAAAGGCTGACCCATGGTGAGGAGTATCCTTGGACGGGGTCCCTAGACGAGCTGATAGCTTGGTGCAGAGGGAGTACAACTCCGCCAGGGCATCCTCAGTAGTGGCCAAACTGGCTTGGAGGCTCGGGCCAAACCCCTGGTCCCCCATTAATCCACTGGAAAAGGCTGAGCGTGGGATCTGGACCCTGGGTGTCTTGGGGATAGAGCTGATAGGCTCCGAAGCTTCCAGGACGAAGGACCTGCCAAGTGCCTCCGTAACCTGCTGGCTTGGCGACGACGCTTCCGCGTTGATGCGGCAGAAGGCCATCAGCTGCTCCCACGAGGCCACTTCTAGGACCGCGTCTCGCGATTCTGCCCACAGGGACGACTTGGAAGCCACGGAATCCGCTAAAGACGGGTTCAGATATGTGGCTTCGGTATTGTCGTACAAATACCACGTCCCGGGAACCAAAGCCTTCTTGTTGCGAGAGTGGCTAACTGTGGGGCACTCAGAGGCGGGCTTCACACACACCTTGCCCTTGTTCCCAATCACCCCGCAGCAGAGCATCATGTCAGCTCCAGTGTAGAGGAACACTCTAGCTCCAGCCGGGTCGTTGGCAGTCACGAACGCCGGGCGCAGGGGCTTGATGTCTTCATCAGGGGCACCTGAGATGGCCAACTCCGAAAGAGAGGCCATGGCTCCCAAGCTCGCTCCAAACGACACCGACCGCTGAGGAAGAAGTGGCGGGGCACCCGCACGGGCTGCCATGGAGAGGTGACCGTCATCCCCGACGGAGGGTACTTTCGCCATCTCTTCTTCCCCGGCCTCTCGAATGGGAGACTCGAGGGCTCCGAACAAGCCCTTGGGGGCAATCTCAGGCCTGCGAGACCTGGGCCCTGACTCTTCTTCTCTTCCCACCGCGATGGCGGGCGAAGCAAAACGAGCCGCCAGCCCAGTAACCGCTCGAAACAGGGTGGTGTCCGTCCCGCCCGTGCCGCCAGAGACCAACGTGACCCCCGACATCAGCGAGGATTCGTCTCCCGCCGAAGAACGAGCGCGAGTGCCCGTCAAAATACCTTGGCGATTTGAGCTAAGAGGCGTAGGGTGAGCCAGAGACGAAGTGAGGGGCTCGAACTCGATGATTTCCGACGTCTCCACGCCGGGCGACGTTGGCGATGCGCCCCCAACCCTCGAAATTGTAGCGATGCGAGGGAACAAACCCCCCCCCTGGAGAAAACAATACAGAACCAGGAGACGAGCCTCCAAAGGAAAACTCACCATCGTGTCCACCGTCCCCGCCGGGAAAAAGGGAAGTCGTCGTCGTCGCGATCGCCAAAAACGAAGCGGGAGGAGGTGGCGACGTCGTTGTACTCAACAGAGAACCGTAGCGAGCGCGCAACGACGCCGCGAGGGAGGGTGGAGGAGGAGGGGAGGGAAGCGAATCGGGGGAACCACGGGAAGACATGGTGAAGGCGAAAGCGAGGAGAAGGCGACGTGACGAGCGAACGACGAAACGGGCGAGAGAAAAGTGGGGGACACTGATGGGAGCGGGAAAAGCAAAAGACCGTGCTGCAGCCTGCCGAGGCGAGGTGATCGGCCTCCCCGTAGCCAGGCGCCATGGTCCATCGATCCCTAATTTTGGAGGCTCTTGTCTCCGAGGAAAGTGAGCTGCTCTGTTGGGTGGAGGCTCTTCTCTTGATGGGCGATAAAATTTTGGGCGTGGCGGCAAAAGCCGACACTCCCGCTTCAACCTCCCAAATACTTAAGCCCATTAAGTCCGGCTGGCTCCACCTCCTCCGCTAAAAGCCTCACTTCCTTTTCTGCTCCTTCTTACTACCTCCTTTGCGATAAAGCTCGTTCTGTCCTCCTGTTCTCCTCCACTAAGAAAGTTTTTTTTAGGTACAATACCATATGGTACTTCGTTGAAGTTCATGAGTAGTGTTGTACTGGTGCTCTGCCTTTGGGGCCAGAACTATCTGCTGTACAGAACTTGCCACATTCACTAGTTTTGTGCCCAGTAAATGAGTTGTGATGAAACTGTTGGTAGTAGTAATGATAGAACATCTATGAAAAGGTGGTATGAAGTCTAAATCACTACCCCATATCACTGTTTACAAGACCCACAAATGTCAAAAGTTACATTTTGGAGAGTCTTACAACTGGTGTGAAGGAACATGATAAAAAATTAATGTATCTTCTCTATGTACTTTGGGATAACGTTTTGGTACTGTATTGGACTTCCCACCATGTCACTTCTCTTGCTCAGCCATGCAAACCATTTGGCCAAAATGTGTGGTGAGTTTTGGCAATATTGGAGAATTCTCGACACAATGTGGAGTTACAGGGAGCGACGCAAATGTGCGGATCGTTGTTTATAAAGAGAATCTAGCAATGTTGGGTTTAGAACATGCAAGATCTTTTAATGAGGCAAAAACACAAATGTCAAGACTTGGGCGGGGAGATCTTATAATTATTATCTGTGGGGACTTAAAAACGTGATGTACGACAGTAGTAGGTAATTAGTATGCAATGATTATGTGCTACATAGTTTCTTAGTCCTTGGCAACTGTGGCACTCATGGATGATTGCCTGGCCCTGGTGTGCTTCTTTTCCACCTTGGCATTGTGGCTCTTGTAATAGGCTGACCAGGAGTCAGGTTTTAAAGAATTCCCTCTTCCTTGCTATGCATGTGCATATGCAACAAGTAAGGCATGAATCAATTATCCATGCATTCCAATCTCAAAATATTGAACGGCTTCTGAAGCTACAACAAACAGTCATATTTTTCTGCCAAAACAGCAAGACAGGTAACTTTGCCAAAAATCAGTCAGCTAACCACCAAGCATCAATGATATCAACCATTATTGACAGGATTGATAAATGTTGATGACATCAACTACACAGTCAATAATATCAAGTCCTGTCAACAGAAACATCAATAGACAGGTGTAGTATCAACTTTTTTATTCAATAATGTTGATTGGGTGAGTCAATATAATTGACCACTGATATGGACCAACTATCAACAAACTATCAACCAAATTGGAATAATCATGGAGGGCTACAGGAGGTGATGACACTTACTATCAACCTCTGCATCACTTGTTAATATTATTGACTTTGTGGTCAACATGTTGACCAGTATACAAAACACAAGACACAAGTCAATAATGTCAACTCATGTCGACCAAAAAATCATTCGAAGGGCAAAATATCAACTCTACCTGTTGGCATGCTATCAACTGCTATCAACCAAAAAACTATCAGCCAACTATCTACCAATTTCCAAAAAAAAGTGGTGAAGTTGCCTATCTTGCTGTGTGACCCAAATTTCTTGAAAACCATCTATATTACACAACTATTCAATGATCTATGTTGTCACTGCAGTCGTTTGATTTCAAAGTGTGAGTACCTAGTCTTTCGTTTTCAAAGTGTGAGCACCTGAAATAAATCAATTTAGCTTTTAGGATGCAATTTGAGATTTTTTGTAATTTTTAGTTTGCTTTAAATTTAAATCCGAATATTCTGAATTGTATGTAACAATGCTTTGATACTTTTAATGACCTTCTTTCATTTTGAGTTTGACATCCATTGGTATTTTGGAACTATAGAAGTGATATACCTCTATAGGGAGCACATGTAAACCATACGGCATTCTGCTTGGACGGTACAGTAATGAACCTACTGCCTTTAGGTATCATCCTTAATGCCAATCAGAATGCAAATTCTTTATTGCATTATTTAGTCTAAAACTATTCTAGCAATACATTGCCAAAGTGGCAAATGGACTAGTTGTAGGGCCAAATTCTTCCTTCAACCTGACTTGTAGGATTTTTGATTGATGTGTGGAGTATTACTTATCTTGTCTGGTCCCAATGTCAGTCGTGCATTGGTCCGGTCACACTTCCCAGTCAAAAATAACAATTCAATTTTGTGCCTTAATTGGTTTTGTTCCAAATCATTCCCAACTGCCTTTTTGGGCAAGTAAATATACAAATTTTGGTGGTCTTGATTAAAAAGTATGGTGTGCCTCCCACTCAAACCATCTTTTACCAAACTCATCACTCCACCAAGATGCAGAGATATTTATCACTTCGTAGTTTTCTGGTGTGCTGTGTCTCACGCCCACTCTATGGTATGATATGACATACATTAACAGCATTTGGGAGAACAAGTAACTTGTGGCAATACTTCCCCATCTCTAGCCATGGTGTAAATGATTGCTGGATATTGGGGATCCACCATCATCCCTCTTGATGACAGGATTGACCCGAGAGGTGTTCATTGTGCATCACTAAGATGTTGAGACTGACAGGACGTCCGACTCTTTTGAGCAAATAGAAAGCGCACATCAGTGGTCATTTGAGGGTACGACAGGGAGAAAGAGGGTCTGTGTTGATTTGGAAGAAAACCAGGGTGGAACTGACTTTTTAAACCTAAAAATGGCATGGGCCTGTCATGACAACTTTTCCAAATATAGAGAAAAAATCGTAGGTTTAAATGTCTGGAGAGGATGTGGACACAATTTTGAAGTTCCCAATATTTACTGATCTGGAAATTTGAATAGAAAAGCAATTAGGCAGTCACACACTATTCCTAAACCTTTTACATTCATATATCAAGATTTTGAGAATCTTAGTTTTATACAAAAACAAGTATTTGTCCTTCTTCCCTCTTTCTCCCCCTCTCTTCCTCCCTCTTTCCCTCTCTTCCCCATCTTTCCTATCTCCTCCTCCTCCTCCTCCTCCTCCTCCTCCTCTTCCTCCTCTTCCTCCTCTTCCTCCTCTTCCTCCTCTTCCTCCTCTTCCTCCTCTTCCTCCTCTTCCTCCTCTTCCTCCTCTTCCTCCTCTTCCTCCTCTTCCTCCTCTTCCTCCTCTTCCTCCTCTTCCTCCTCTTCCTCCTCTTCCTCCATCTCCTCCATCTCCTCCATCTCCTCCATCTCCTCCTTCTCCTCCTTCTCCTCCTTCTCCTCCTTCTCCTCCTTCTCCTCCTTCTCCTCCTTCTCCTCCTTCTCCTCCTTTGAAAACATGAAATGTTTTTTGTATGCCAGTTATGTCATCTGGAGCAATGTGTGGGTTCTGGAAGCATTCATAAGTATTGGTTGATTGTTTGATATTCTCAGAATCCACATATTGATCTATTTGCACGCAAAATATTTTTTCTCGGTAATCTCTTCAAGAAATTTTTGGCAGGTGAGTAATGACTTTTCTAGGCACACCTTGCTTGCATGATATAGATTTAATAATGTACAAACTGTGTTCAAACCATTTTTGGTAAGAAGGTGGGGGCAAGCAAGGTCACATCACCATTTACATTTCAGTGCACAACATGCAAATGTGCCATTTTGTTATGGTTAGGTTGATAAGTTTTGACACTTGTACATATACAGTTTTAGCCCCAGGGTTATTTTTCCGTTCAATTTGTATGAAACTGTTCTTTCTGTCATTAAATTTCATGTGCTTTTTAATCAACTCCAATGAATTTATTGCATGAAAGCAAATTCTGTGCGTGCCTTTTGTGGGTGTTCAAACAGTCAACAATTCTCAACATGTCAGTACGTAATAGGTTTTAAGGTAGGCTATTCTTCAGAATAATACTATGTATGTGTGTTATTTGTAACTTTTTTTGCATGCACTAGCAGGTTCTTTAAAGGCAACAGGTGCCCAACTCATATGTTGTGTTGCAAAACAATATATCTATTCCTCAACTTCAATCAGCATGCATTTGCATTCATACTGATTGCTTGCCAGTTGTTATTATGGGTATTCTTCATTATTTCAAAAAAATTGTTGCTATGACTCTTGTAAACACAGCACACCATCATATCATGTCAATTTACACACATTTTATGGTTTTGTAGTGATATTTTGGATGTCTTATGCATATGCCATGGGGTTGCTTGCACCATCCCTTGCGACAGCCTTGCAGCTTGCAGCCTCAAGCAGGACTGCATGCCACAAACATTGGAATTTCAAGCTGCACTGATACTTCATCTATATGACAAGGTTGATATACAAGTATAGGTGATGTTTCAGCGCAGCTGAAACCAGGCTGAAACCCCACTCAGCTTTGTAAGCCACCTTTAGCATAAAACGAATCTATTATTAACCATCACAAAATTCACCAGTAACTATCAGCCAAAAGCTGGGAAAGAATCCAAGCATCTGCAAAAGTTTATCAAAAGTATTGCTGAACAAATTAGTCTATCAATTATGTTGCACACTACACTTTTACTTTGTTAGAAATCCTTCTGCTTTCAAATCATTCAACAATGTCTGAGAGCCCGTAAGTCAGAGGTTGTTAGTTAGATAGATAATAAATTTTAGTGACGCTGACAATTCTCGTAAGTGTTCTGTTCTGCGATATAATGTGAGTTACATATATTTTGTGTATACATATCATCTGTATGTTTGATTAAAGACTTTAAGTAAGACGTCACATTAAGTTTAAGTAATCTTTCTTTTTTTCCAGCCTTAGTAAATTTTCTTAGTCATAGAGCCATATGTTACCATTTAATCTGTAGTCTAGTATTTTACTTATGTCTCCCTCCACTTTACAATAATTATCTGTCTGTACTTCATGAAACATTCCATGTGTAACTTACATTTCACAGTAAATTCTGTCCAATCATTCTCCCCACTTGCCTCCAGGCATAGATTCTTTTTGATCCCCGTTTTACACTCTCTTGTTTGTACCTCTGGACCAACATCCTCACGGTGTCTCCCAACACCTCCAGATTGCAATGTACCAGTCCATCTCCATCGATTCGAATCAGCAAAAATCGCTCGTATCATCTTCGCCAAGTGGATCCAACCGCTTCACGTAATTGCACTTGCTCGTATCGATCTTTTGCAATCGACCGATCGCAACGTACCAGTCCATCTCCATCGATTCGAATCAGCGCAATCAATCAAATCATCGTCGCCGAGTGGATCCAACTGCTTCAAGTAATCGCACTCGCTCGTACCAATCTTTTGCAACCAACCGATCCCAAGCTACCAGTCCATAGATTTGAAGCAGCGCAATCAATCTAATCATCGTCTCCAAGTGGATCCAATTTCGAGCATTACATCACAATTTTGCAATGAAGTAGCGAACAATATTTTGCAATAGATCAATTCACAATCTGAATTGATTTGATTTTTGATTCACCCGCCAATCAACCATTATTTTTGGCATGCTTATCCTCTCGATGTTCCATCACAATCCTCCAATCGACAAATCATTTATGGCAACCGTTGGCAGACCACGCAGTTCTTGCATGAAATGCCAGATAGACAAAAAGAAATGTTCCCCAATACTTTGACCCGGAGGAACATATTTCAGTTGCCATCGATGTCAAGAAAAATGTACATTCTGTTCCTTTGGACAGACAATTTCTGAGACGGACATTGAAGTAGCCTCGAAGGAACCCGCCAAAGAACTCTCCAAGAAACCAAGTTTTCTCTCAGGTTCTACTGCCCAACCAAGTGTTCTTCCTACAAAAAGGAGAAGAATCATGGAATCATGCAACGGGATTGGTGAAGCAGATGTGAGTGGCCGAGCTACTCACTTGCCATCATTTTCCCTTAGTTGTGTTGACGAATTGAAAGACGAGGAAGCAGACTGATTTCTATTCTGCTCAAGATGTGTTCAATGTTGAAGATGAATTTGAAGATGGGGATGCAGAAAGGAGTGGCCGCGCTATTCCTTTGCCTCCTGATTCTCTTTCTCTTCATGATCTGTGCAACATCTCACAGCATCCAAAATTTAAGTCTCTTTTGGACGTTGCGTCCACATGCAAGGGTAGTAGAATGTTGTTTGAGTATCACCTTGGTTCCTCTCTAGTTATTCCATACAAGATGAGTAACAGACTTCGATACACCTCCTCTACAAACCCTGTGTACATTGAGTGCACTACTTTCCCTAGCCACTCATTCAAGGATAACCGTTTGAATTGTTTTGTGTGCTTCTCCACGAATACTATGACTTCCTTCAAGCTAGGGATTGTCGAAGGAATTCATTACAACATTATGATTTCTCCTGGTCACATTGTTGATGGTGTTGTCCAAGTACGGGAATGTGACAATGATCTGTTTCATAACAAGAGCACTTCTGCCAGTTGCAAACCCCAAGCCACAGTTCATAACTTCATCTTGGGACAAGATGACTCTCACTTTTCCATGTTCTTCGTCAACAAAGTCATGGGTCCTCCATTGAACAGTGATAAAGAAGACGTCATGAATCAAGCTGACAATTGTATTCAGCACTCAGCCTTTGATAAGGAATGGAATTATTAATGTGTCCTAGTTTCAAAGTCTCCTCTGACACTATTTTGTTTCCATATTATGCAGGTCCTGATAAATTTCTCTCCACCTGTTTCATCACAAACACAAATCATCAAAAACTGCGTCCACCCACCATCACAGCGAGGGTTGGCTTCAAAGAGTATTATGTGACATATGACAATGCCGGAAGTCATTTTGTCAAAAATAAATTCAAGGCATCAAGAAAGAAAGGGCTGAATCCATTTGCTACATGCTTCAGTCAAGCTGCGTAATACGTTCCCAACAAGTCTAATCTCATGCCATTATTACTGGCAAACAAGATGATCCAATTCAAATGTCGTACCTTAGATGGAAGGATCCTCTGTTCCAAGGTATGTTTGTCATTCCTAAACTTTGTGACAGCATAAAGGGAAAGACCTGTCGTAGATTCTTTGTCGTTCCTCGAGAGCTGTACTTGTGCTTCAAGAAAGAGCATAAAATGGGGATCAGCACCAAGAATGGAGAGATGGACCCTGTACAATACTTCGATTCCACTGTGAGTACATTTATATCAAATTCACATATAATGTTTTATGAAGTTGTTGTACCTCATTTGTTTCATTCATATGTCTTCATCATGACTAGGTCGTGAGAATGAGTACATGCTCATTTAAATTATTATATGCCTAAATGATCTACGTGAAACGTTCGCTGAATCATCTCCCAATGCACTAATCTTTGCTGGTAAGGCAGCTCCTGATTTCAGAAGAGATGGTATGAATTGGCAGTGCCATAGTCTCAGAGGTGGCTACAAACTACAATGGATAGTAGCCGAGGCCGGAATGTTTCCTCTTCACCCACCAGTGTCATCAAGCATTTCATCGAAAGCCTTTCAAACTCGTCAGTTAACTCAGTTTGACGTCAGAATATTTTAGAAAGCCCTTGGCGACAGAGGTAGTTTTTCCCTCCGGAAGAACTGTGATGGTCATAACAGTTATCCGGCATCATTGAGAAATGACAATACAAGAGCAAGTACTTTTCCAAATGCTGGCCCCTCGACTCAGCAGTACAATACCTACTGTCGCAAAGGAATGGATGTGCGCTATCTTCCTTATGCATGGAGAACCTTTCATGATCTCGTCCAGCTCACTGCACCAAGGACACACATGATGTATAAAGTATAAACACTTGTTTTGCACAGATGAACTCCTGAAGTCCCCACACCACTGGGTTTGTAAGACCGGCATATTCACAGTGAACTTTTGCAATGAAATGCGCATTGATCGTAACGATCACAGGTCTCGCGCAAAAAGTTTGATGTTACAAGAGCTACAGTAAGTGTTTGAGTGCGACTCTTTGACACAATCTGCAATATCCAAACAAGCTCGTGCTCTGTATGATCTTGTGAATGAGTTTGATACTCCACAGCCTATGACATGCTGTTACCAGTTCGTTCCAACTCAAACGACAGTGGAAGATCCTAAAAATATACAAGTACATTGCTACTTCGCCATGCCTACATTTGGTGTGGCTCATTGTGTGTTTGATCACTGGACTAACATTTTCCTCAGAGGAGTACTGTTACATGGAATATCAGTTCCCATATTTTATGAAATTAGTGAGCACGGTGAAGAAGTTTTCGTAGGTGAACATCCGAGACTCAATCTTGTGGCATGGGGAGAGGGATGACCAAAAGAAGTAATAAGATATATGTTTACGTAATGAAGCCATCATCTAATACCCTTATACAGCAAATGATATAAGTAAACCCCTTTATAGCCAAGAATTATTTACGAACTCTGTAAAGAAGTTGCGCCACAATCTTTTTGGTAACATAGAAATGAATTCCGTCTTTTGGTTTCTTCCGTAATTTGGGTAAACAATTAATGGCATTACAATATCCTCAAGATCATGTTGATGAATATGATCCTTATCTCCAAGGACAAAATGATGGAAAAAGGATTTCTGCATTGATTCAACTCCATCAAATCCATTTGTTACAATTGCTGAGTGAATAACAAACTTGATTTGTCCATCAACCTCAATTAGACCGACAACTTTACCAGGTAGAATGACATAATTTTTTTGTACCATGACAAAGTCATACCACGATTGTCCACGGTAATTGTCTGTGCATCTGATAACAGTTCTGATAGGGAGATTCGAGAATTGAATGTAAGCCTCTGTACACCCAGTAACAATGACTGTTGATGTCTGAAGTGAAATCGCTTGTTGTACAAGAAAATATTCCAACGCAAAGCTGATTCTTTGTCCAATGCATTGTTTCTCTTTGTCATCAGATTTCCAAATAACACTGTGTGAAAAAGTGAGATCACTAACGAAAGCATTACCCAAGTGATCTTCATCAAAAGCCTCCTCCACAGAAACATTGACACTATACATTCCACGAAAACATTTTCCGACAGTCGTAGAAGGTACATCAACGTTATTCGAAGACTCAGGATTTCTCATGTCATCTAATCTATTCCTCAAATGTGTGGTACTGATGGATAATAAATCCATCTGATCAGTGAGATCCATAACTAATGTATCCTCAGCCGTTTTCAATATTACGCCTTCACAAATGCACTCTCCTATTTGATCATTAAAGTTGGATGCCTGTCGCTGTGTACGCAGTCCGTTATCTTTGATCCACTCAATATGACAACGTTCGCCCCATCCACCATAAAAATTAGAGGCGTTGCCATACATCTGAACATACTTTTGCATCAACATATATCCATGAACTTTCGGAATTTTCCAATTATTTCTGCATGATCGTGGAAAAATGTTCTTGATGTCTGACATGACCTTTCCAAATGCTGCTTCTGACTTTCGAACCTCTTCTTTGTTGTTGTCCGAATGCAACCAGACTACGCTTGCAAGCAGATGTATCAGAGTATGTTGAATAAGGGAGGGGTGAGCACCGTCAATCTTCTCGTCCAATAGATATATTCCTGCGTTGGTGGAACACAGGGCGGCTAACGCTAGTAGGTGACCGATATTTTCCAATGCCCCTTGTTTTACTGTTTCAGTAGCTCCTTTGTGCAGAGAGCTTTCGTAGTAATCATGATCACAGTTCCTCTTAAGATCATGGTACTTATCAATGTATAAGAAATCCAACTCTGTCCGGGGTGCTATCGCTAATGCAATCCTTGATTACAGCAATGATACAAACAGTGATGCCAACTCCGACGGTATGTAACATCTCTGAAGGAGTAATTAGGGTGATACCGTGGATCATGTCTGCTAATGGCACTCCCTTCTCCCAAACCGTATCAATCCCATGACGTGATATTTGTTTCATAACATCTCTAGCGGCGGTTCTACTGAGATCTGATGATTGAAGTTTGTACTGTTTGAATTCAGCAACTGTAACATATTCGCATGATAATGACTCCGCCTCAAGATCGTCGTGAGTGCATTTACATAATCTGTAAGGCCAAACACCAGAATTTTGATATGCAGCTGCGAGGTTGTTGTTTCCTTGAATGTCATCTATGATGAGGTGAAACCAAATGATTAGATTCTTCTCTTTTCCAAAAATTGTCCTACGTACTCCTCCCTTAGAGTGAATGTCAATTATGTCCTGAAGGATAGCCTGTAAGCAGTCATGTTTATCTTGGAGGTGGTCGAACGTCTCATTTTGGACAAGAAGTTTTCCTTGATCCTCTACCATGATTGAGATTCGGAACAAGTCACAGAGGAAACGATGCATAAGATCTTTTTCTTGTTGCAAGGTTGAGAAATGCAAGGGTTATTAGAAAAGGTGCTGTTGCAAGGATTCCCTTATCGTCGGTGTGTGTTTTGTCATAAAAACCAATGAGAGGGACAGGGAGTTTATCCGGATCATTACCAACGTAGGCTTCTCTTGTAGGATTCCACAAATCACCAGTGTGAATTTCCCCATAGACATTAGATTCCACTGCGGTTCCGTCCCAGAAGTAACCTTTGGCTATGTTGGCAGGGCATACAATTCTCTCATCTTCAATCATAGTCATGAGTACCTCCATTGTGTCAAACACCACAACTCCAATCGACGTTCCATCTCTCCTTGTTACCCTGACCAACTTTGCTTTGAAAGCTGACATGCCGTGAATCTTCTTTAGCCTGTTGATAAGTCCTTTCCGAGTGGAGCTGAAGAAGGAATTGTTGAAATCAAAATTCCTCTGTACGCAATGCACAAAGATGACATCCATAATTTTTTCAAACATGTTGAGTGGAACACCCCAAACATTTGTAATCACACTCAGTAGATGTACTTGGAATGCTAAATCAGGAGTGTAGTGAATCATGTTGTGTCTACTTTTAATTCCATTTCGAAAATCAACCATGCCATCATCGTTGACAATAAACTGGGAGTTATCATGAGATTGTGGGGTGGTACCTGGGGGTAAAGTACCATTGCCAATGTTACTGAGATTGTTTGTTTCTATTGGGTTATTCACTACAAAGTCGAAACCATTTTCACCGATCTCATTTTCTTCTTCCTGGTATCGCAGACGTGCATCAACAAGCATTTGATTCATGTTTTTTGGCGGCAACATAAGTGATTTGTATCTTCGAATGTCATCGGAATCTTGACTATGAATCCATTCCTCAAAGAGTTTTTCTGCATCACTTAAATTGTTGACATGGGACGGTGGCAGGAACGTTGATTTTTTCAAGAATGTCTCTCCATCATAACTGACATAAATTGACTTCTCTCTTCCATAGCGGAGATGAAAGGACACTTCTTCATATGTTTGTTTAAGTCCATTCCAATGAACTTACATCCAAAGTGAGAGTAAGGACACATAGACCCCTTTGCATATGAGTTTCTAATGGTATTATTATAATGTGGTTTTCGTGGTTGCTTATACTTCGGCATGGTCAACAAGTTGTAATATGAAGAGGAAGACTGCTAGCAATAAGATGGAGATTACATGAAGTGAGATGCAAATTCTGCTTGCTATTATGGCGCGATTTCCCTTTTGCAACAACATTAGAGTTTTCATGTATATTATTCACATGTATACATACATGAGTATATTCCACTAACACACATAATGAATGTGAGTGTGTCGGAAAATTCCTAATAGGTGGAACATAGACATTTCTAGGATCACATCCCTATTACTAAAAAATAATCATACACAAAATTTGTGGTGCGGTACCAAAACATTGAAAGGCAAAAGTATAGAAGGACTAATAAATGTACCTTTACAAGAAATATGTAAAAATTGTTTCAAATGCCTCATATGCTCTCATTGGAACATGTTAGACATGCATCCCCGTTATATGTTGCATTTCGAGTGAGATTAGCGGGTTAAGTGTGGACAAACTTAGAAAGGCTTATACAGCAAGATTGAGTGAGATGGAGCGAGACATGAAGGAAGTCAAGGAACAGCTTGAGAGGACAATTGTCATGACCTAGGGCAAGAAGAATCCAAACACAGGACAGGACAACGGTAGGTTGGTAAGAGTTGGGGGACAACGTCCACAGTACGACGGCACTGACGCTGTAAACTACCAACGAGTAACAGCTTATGCCACCGATATCCTTTTCCCACACATAAAATTTCTCAAGCGGGGATGGAATGAGTATGACGAAACCAAAGACAGCATGTGCGACAAGATGATGAATAAGACCGGAATTTATGTTCCCCGCTGTCTGGAAAAATCTTGGTATTGGGAGAATCGATTGCAGGAATGGTGCATATAAAGTATAGAAATCTGAAGTGCAACTTCCATAATGCAGTGCGGAAGGCTTTTCTAAGTAAGTCTTGACAATAATCTTTTTTGTGATTGTTTAAAACAGATTACTGATACAAAATTCTTTGCAGGTGAATTACAAAGAGGGGGGGCACAATACATGATTATGAAGCTCTATATATTGGTTGGGAGTGAAGGTTTAGGTAAGCCTTTCTGGAAGAGAAAATTGATTGGAGAGAATGCATCTAGAGAGGACATGCAGTGGAAGGAGTTCGTGGGAGGGTGGTACTACATGTGATAGAATGTCAAGTTCTTTGTACACAAAAGAGACTCTGAAGAGTTGGTACAGGGATGGTGAAAAGAAAAACAAGCAACTGTGGGAATTGTTATCTGTGAGTGATATTGCGTATACAATATTTGTTTTAGAGAATCACAGTGAGGTGAGGAAGCAAGAGTGGCGATTCCACATGGATAATTCAAACGCATCACAAATAGAGAAGGAAAAGTTCCGTGAGTACAAGAAGTTGACATTATCGGAAATGTTGGACAAGGGGATCAGCCTAGAAGATCGGAAACATTACCTGAAGGTGAAGCCTAAGTTCACTCATGGGCAGAAGAAGATTTCTTTTTGCGATGCTGTGAAAGCAGAAGGTATCAAGTTCTACAAGCAGACTCATCGGAGATTGACACGTTTCCTCTACAATGCCAGTAAAAGGGAAAAGATTTCTGTTCTTTGGAAGGATGACAAGGAAAAGGATGATTGGATGAATGGATTGACAAAGAACAAGAGGTTAAGAACTACTGGGTCGACTGATGATTCCTTACCTCCTTTGGATTCACCGAGATGTGTCATTGCTTTAGTACCTGGTGATGATGGATATGACAAAATGATGGAACAGATTAATGATGGGGATAGTGTTTGTTCCAATGAGTGATAATTAAATATAAGTATTGACCTAAGTTAAGGCATTCTTATTTAAAAGGGCTAGCAATTCAATGTCATACTGGAGTAGCATACTGCATTGCATGCAATAATTGTAAGTCTTCTCTCGTGAGGAACATAATCAGTCACTCTTGACGGGAGTATGTAATAACTCTCAATAACAGAGATGTTAGACTTGAAATGAAAGTGATTTTTATCTCAGAACAAACATGAGTTGTCGCTCATGATGAACGAGATTCCTCACCCTGAATTAACGTTATTGGTCACTAGTTGTTAACCTAAGTATCGTATGACAAAAACTATGTGTTATAAGATGCAATGATCGTCACGAGTAACCTAGTTCAAAAACGAGTGAACACATTAGTCGATCGCATGTAGCTACGGACGTATATGTCGGAAAATTACTGATGTGACTCGTAAGTACAACTTAGGTGCTTTATGTAAGTACACACACCGCTGTGACTTTCCCTGGTACTTTCCTTACGCTTAAGTTGTAAGTATACTTACAGTAAAATAGATAGTATTACTCGCATCCAGATGGAGTTTTGCGTTCTCAGACAAATAAGCCCCGTATGAATTCCAAAGTGGGCCATATAATGGTTTTCTCAGTTAATTGACTGTAAATTGGGCTAGTTACCTGCCATCGGAGACAGTTTTTCCCTTGTAAGTCTAAAGTATTTGTGATGGAGATGCCACCAACAAGACATGGTGGCTGCTCAGAATGCTGTCAATCAACAATGAATAACCAGACCATCACAATTCCAATTTTTTGCCCAACCCCATTAAGACATCACTGCTGCTATTGATTGTTGCTTCCACCAGTGTTCTATGCTTGGTCAGATAGACTCATCATTGTATGAGACACTTGATGAGACAAGGAGAATAGCTGTGTAAGAAAAAATGATGGGAATTCACTTTTGAATGACACTAAGTCTGCATATGTATGTTTCTGATGATTTGCTTCAAGATATGAAGATTGTGCAGGACCAAATCTATTCTTTGCAGTTCACACTCCCATCAGTCCTAGCTAATCATACCTCTTTTGCAAGTAATGTTCAAGCAGTCTCATTGCGAAGCCAAATTATACTATAGAGAATTACTTTGATTCAAATCTATGGAATAGTACAAACTTATGGATGAGTATTCATAGCTCTTTTTGCAAGTTCTTAATCTGTCCCCAAAACTGAGACTTTTCATGTTTCATGTAAAAAGGGGACTCTCAACTAAACTTGTAAAGGATTTCCTATTTCCAAACAAGCATAGAATGTATGAAACATAAATGAATATGGCGATTGGGGTGATGTCAATTGCACTTGCCTCCATCACCTCAAAAATGGAACAATTGATATATTTCCTGATTCTGATGCACCAAATTGACCCCAGGCATATCATATACCACCCTTGATGAGAAGCGGGTCTTTATTTGATGTCTGATAAAACGGGTGACAACACTGAAGTTGAGCATATTTGGAGCTTGGCGCCCAATGCAATGAATATCACTTTGATGCAAACTAATTGAATAGTACATGTACAATCAATACTCCCTTATGCAGAATCATTGACATCCCATATCAATGAATTAATGCCTCTTGGTCAAATTTTTGCACAAGAATATTGTGCAGGATCATTTATCTCCACCACCAGACATTTAGCTCTTCTGCTCTATTTTTTGAACATAATGCCAATCTAAGCTGCCCCTTTACCATCAAATGACCACAGCAAGATGTGCCTTTATGCCTATAGTGATTTTCAATCAGAAATGTAAACTGAAACATCATTCTTCATATCATTATGCAAGACAGGATTGGAATGATTGTGGTGTATCTACTACAATTCAAAAGAACAAAATATTTGGATATAGAGCTTTCAAGAAAAGAAAGTTACACTGCGCTGAAAACATCTGAAATGCATAATAAAAAGGATGACATTTCCATGTCACATTGAGGTATTGTTTAAGATGTGCTAGCTCTATTGAAGCTGGGTGTTACAGTAGTGTTGATGAGTATCCTCTGTTGTATCGACAACCTAACATAGAGAATGCACATCAATTCTTTAGATTTGTCTCAATTCTGCATCATTAGCTTTCTACTCAATCCCATCCTAATTGTTGGGAATGCTCATGTCCTTCTAATTGGGTCTCAATTCCAAATCATCACCTTCCTCTTCAATCCCAAAGAGCAACTTCATAATCATAGAATCATTGTCTATGCCTAACTCATCCTGCAGCAGACGGCACAAATCATAATACAAAGCCCATATTGCCTTGTAGAATAACCAATGTACTTTTATCACATTCCAATGGCTTCACGTCGGACTTCTTCAAGTCAATGAAAAGAGCATGAACCGAATCGATTTCACACAAAAGACTTTCAATAGTTTGGGTAGGGAGAAGGCTTTCTTGTAGGGAGAATGCTTTCTTGTTGCATGTACATGCTTAAATGAAGTTCAAATCATCATTGTATGGTGATAGGACAAACTGCCAGCCCTTCATTTGCACAGGTTTGGCATCAGAATGAAGATCACTAGCATTGCTCATGAATGGCGGTAGAAATTGTTCAGGTTTGCTGTGTACATAACATTGTTCATGCAGATTCAGAAAGTCATTGCAAACCTCTACATAATCCCATTTAAGTCCTTTGGCAGCATGGTACGCGGTGAGAATGAAATCAGCATCCTCCTGTGAATGTTTGGCTTTTAGCTGGGCTTTGAATATCTTAACTGCCTCAACTGCTTTCATCATAGTTTTTCTGTAGCTATGTATGACCTGAACTGATTTAAGGTACTGAAAAAGTTCAAGTCATGCCATGTCAAGTGATCATAGCCTGCAAACTCTGGAAATAATTTTGGCAGTAAAGTTCAGCCAACATGCTGTGCCATGAAGAGTTCAAACCTAGAGTTTGAGACAAACACATAGATTTGGCTCAAGATTGACAAAAGTAGAAAATGATACCAAGGAATAAACGTCTTAGAAGCACTCAATATCCCTTATTGCTTAGTGCCACATTTTTGCACCAGAAGTATCCCCTGTTCCATTTATTTAGTTCTTTGGCATAATCTTTGAAAACTCCAAATTATCAAGATGTTGCTCTTCAACTTTGTTATCTTCATTGGCATAGCATTCATTATCATGATGCTTCAGATGACCAAATTTCATCAAATCCAAAGCTGAGATCAGCAAAGTTCCTTTGTTACATGCAATAACTGTGACTGGACGTTTCTCAGACAAATCTCCATTTAATGATACTGTGTGGTGACAATGCATGCATCGATGCATCGTCTCCCGATCTGTAATACTGTGTGGTGACAATGCATGCATCATCTCCCAATCTGGCTCCTTCGACATGATATGGAATCCAAAGCTTTTCATCTGTACTAATGTGTTTCATTGTCTGTGGCAATGTTCCTTTACAAAAAGAGCCATGTTGGCTACTTGTGCAATGTGAGGTCATAACCTATAACTTTTGGTGAGGAATTGATCAATACAACTTCATAGAGACATAAAGGATGATCTGGTGCCTCTGAAAGAATAAACAGTTTGAGCTGCATTTCCCATGAAAAAGATGTACTTCCCTTGTAGCAAATGATTGTTGTTTGATTCCACATGAAATACAAAATATATGAGTATTGTCTTACAACTGATGGCATGGAATATGTTTTCAAGCCCTCATGATAATTTGTATGACTCACCAAAGTCCTTTGTTTAGCAAAAAAGTCAAATTGTCACTCATCCAAATCCTGACATTCCTCCATCAACAGCACAGAACAGGGAATCCAAACATTCATCAATGGAGCCTTCTTCATTTTGGTATTGAACGTTTGAATGCCATTTTCAATGTTGAACTCCCACAGTTTGATACATGAGTCTGCATAGAATTTGTAACTTTCTGGAAGAGAGTAAAGAACGTTGGGTGGAAACCCTAGTTTGGCAGCGACTCCATCTTTGCAAAACAAATATGTGACTGTTGATAAACAAACATGATTGAAGAAAGGCGTATGAAGAAGAGAGAGAATGAGGAGGAATGGCATGGCATGGAAACAAGCAAACACACTATCTCAGTCAAACACATACAAGGGGGAACAGCTGTCTTGCACAATTACTCTCATTGATCATCTGCTCAATCATCATTTTACTGCTACACCATATTATACCACTGGTTCTCTCATGGTCTTTTCCTTCTTTTTGCCTTGAATGCTGTGTATTTTATGAAAACCTGTTTCTAGACCCCCCAGATCTATAGACTATCTTGGGGGGTCTATAGACTGTTACATGGGGTCTAAAGACTGTCATAAGGGGGTCTATAGACTATTGTGAGGGATCTATAGACTGTTATGGGGGGTCAATAGACTATTCATGACTCCGTACGGAAAGTTTATAGACTCTTCTTTAAAATACCTCTAGACTTGCTATAATCACATGCAATGAGTTAAAAACTGGTGCAAATCATGCACAAAATAAAAACATCACTTAAGCTTCTTCACAAGGCGTGTGACTTTTGCAGTAGCGTAAGTGTCTATATTTTATTTTTTTAATCTAAATCGGCAATGTAAAAAAGGCTGTCATGAGTATTTCAATCATCTAACTTTCCAGCCATTTCATTTTTAGTGACGGGGGGTTATATAGACTGTAAGATGGGGTCTATAGACGGGGAGGGGGGGAGGTCTACAAACGGCTACTAAGATATATCTGGGTTCATATGAGCCTATGTATTCAAAAATTGTTTTTGCCAATTTTGATGATGTTTGTATTTTTCACCCATATAATAAAGCGTGGACATTCTAAAGCCTTCATAAATCATTCCTCCTTTCCACAGCAACATGCCCAATGCACAGCTCATTGTAACTCAGGTTGGTTGCACCAAGTTATGTCAATGCATTGGAAAACTCACCATCCATTATTTCACATACAACACACATGGGGAATCGGAGGGGCATCGGGACAAAATCAAATGGAAATTGGCAACACATAGAGTACCAACACATACTTTGGTAAATAGGTTAGATACATATATTTTCCCCATGTTATTATCACTAACTTTGCTTGGATTATAAGATATTTTTAATGTATCTTTTGACATTTTCTAGCTTTTATGAACCAAGATATACAGCAGTGTGAACTCTAATGCTTTCTAGTTCCAACAAGTGGGGTCTAGTTCCATATTTACACAACTGTACTAGTTCCATTGTAGCCAACTAGTTCCAACTAGTCTGATCTAGTACCAAGAATGGTGGAACTATTGGCACTAGATGAAACTACTGGGCATTAATTGGCACTAGATGTCACCAGTTGGAACTACGTAGAACTACTCTTGGTGCTACTTGTCAGATGGGATTTTTTGCGGGTTCATTTCAGTATTTGTTTGGCATCAAGGAGTGTAGTTCATCGCCAAAAATATCAACCAAATCTAGCTGAGATCAAGTACAAATTATTTTGTTACGCGTCAAAAATGATTTGAAAAACAAAGGTATCCTCCCGAGAAAAAGATGAATTACCTAAATGGAATGGTAAAATCCTATATCTTCCTGGTGATGAAAGTCCTCCGCTGGAGTGGGAATTTTTTATCCTGGGTGAGATCTGTCCATGGAGCAACTTTTGAGTTTCACCCGGGTGATTATACCTTAGACAAGAAGTAGTGAACATGAATTTCACCCCGGTGATTTTACCTTGGACAAGAAGTAGTGGTCATGATAATTATTTGATCCTTTTGTATATGAACAATGACAACCAAATAGACTAGTATTGACTATACCATACATTAGCACCATGCATAAGGTTCATCATTGACCACTGTGTTCTTCAAATCATACCCACTGCATCTAACCTTCTACATCATTTGTCACCATATCTTGAAGTTGTGAGATAGTCTTCTGTGACATTGTGTGCACTTCAACTTTGGCACCCTCATTCTAATCTTCATTTCCTTTTCCACAATCACTGGGAAGGTATGTTGATTGTAAGCCCAAATATCAATTGAAAGATGTCAAAAGAAACAAAGCCAGTCTGATAGTAGGGTTGTCATTAGCTCAAAAACAAAAAATGAGCACATCAATGAATTGTTTCTGTTGCCAATGTCGGTCTATTGCTCAACATATGTTTTGCTCCAATGCAACAAGGATCTTGAGAACAGAAAAAATAACACACTTTCAAAAATTTGATCCATTAAACAATCTTTCACAGCAGCATGGGGGGAAATCAAAACAGGGGGAGCAAAGTAGCAAGAAAAGAAACCAACAAGTAGCAAGGATAAGTAGTCATGACTTATTTGCTTGACAATCTACTGGAACATTACAAGTTGATGCACATACAAAAATGTATTACCTTGCTGGTTGTGTGGAAATTTTTCACCTCATGAACATTCAAGAATTAAGTGTAAATTATGGACCTTCATGAAATATGGCTTTGTGGTCCAAAATACTATAACTCGACTTGCACTGTCCATCAAACCAACTTTTTGACCTATCTTACACACTTGTTATTGCATCTATACTGAAGACTAGATCAATACTCAGATCACCTTCTGCAATGCAAGTGCTTTTTGTTTGAAAAGCAGCACACCATACATGCATTAATTGCATGGGGATAAACCAGGGAGTATTCCAAAAATCCTGTTTTGTCAATCCAACTCATTTCAACTGTGTATATCTCAAATTGACATATCATGTGTTGAGTTTCCTACCAAGAATCTCTAAGTTTCCTCTCTTGTTTCTCTCCTTCATGAGTGATGGCATGCAATCTCAGACTAGGTGCTGTTGATTGCATTAAGCCATTACAAACAATACCTGGTGGGTGTCTCTTTGATTATTATTAAAGTCATTCTTTATATGGTGAATGATGTTGTTTGTTGGGGATAGTCCTCATCCAAGACAAACATCACTGTCAATTGTCAACCAAGCACTCTTTGAATCAACCTCATAGCTTGCTCCTCTGAAATTCTTCTCTAGAGAGTCTTTCTCTAGCCCCCTGTATCAGAATCAATCAATATCCTGCATCTTGTTTTCTACCCTCCATCATCATCATCATCATCATCATCATCATCATCATCATCATCATCATCATCGTCGTCGTCGTCATCGTCATCTGGTCCCCAATGATTTGTCTGACATCCTTCTCAAGAAAAGTCCAAGTTAATCATTGCTCCTTCTGAACACAAAGCAAATGAATGAATCCCTCTGATCACACATCTCCCTACGATCAACCTTCAGTCCAAGCGGAGGTAATTGGTCTAGACAAAGTAAAAGAAAGGCTAATTGAAATCAAGTGAAATGGAGAATTATGTTATTTTCTAGTTGTTCTAGTTTCGATCCAGGAGCAACCAGCCATAGGCATGAGGCCCAACTCTACAGCTCTCTCAGAGATGGCTTCTCATCTTGGAGAGAGATACCTGTGCATTTCAGCAAGAATGCATCAGTTGGCTGATGGTACTGACCGTACGTAGCATACACACTGTCTAAGTGCATACCGATGCACTTTACTTAGGCATCTTCACCAATGCCGGCACATTACAAACTCTCCAGCTGCTTTGTCGTGGAGAATCGTGGAAACCATGTTTTTAATAATAACTACGATATTTCTATCAGGAACAGTAGTTATGGTTAGGAACTTAGAAAATAAATTTGGCAACAATCCACACAACCATCACCACCCAGCATCAACATATGGCTAGTATTTCACTGGTCTCTATGTCACATAGCTGGCATTGCTGCTGAATGAAGGAAGCAGATCCCATGGATGCCATGGTACTGTACTATTCTCCAATGGTACCAATGAATGAAAATGAATTCCAACTGCCCCCACTGGCCATTGTCACTTGCCTCTCCACTCACCGCCATCCCTCCCTATCACCACTTGTCTCCCCCTGTGCACAGAACGGCAGGTTCTATTCTTTCCATATGGTGTCCAATCGTGTGTCCACTGTTTTTGTCTCGTCAGGAAGCACTGACACAGATCCCATGCAAGCCATGGTATTTTTCTCCATGACTGCACAGTGGGGTGTACAAATCTTGGAGAACTCCCATGTGGGAAAAACAAGGTACAATATCTCCAAGCCCTCCCTACAAGTAAAACCGAGGAGCAAGCAAGGGACAAAAACAAAAAGAGCAAAAAGACAACAAAAAGAACGAAAGAGGAGACAAGAAAAAAGAATCAACTTAACACTAGCCGAGAAAAAGGCAAAGCGGGACAAAGGAAACACCAAAGATTGACATTCAGGCCGAAAGTAGATTTAACTTGTACCGTACCGACGTGATATCCTGCCTGTTTCAATCCAACTCCATTCCAATGGGCATTCTAGCATGCGTTGAATTTTTCGATAGGAATCAGTATACTTTGGCGATTGCTTCTCGTATAATATTCCATTCGTCGAATGGTTGACTCTTGAACAGTTTCAACGTCACGTTTCGTGTAGGTTGAGCTACTGTACTACGCCATACGGTATCATAATATGGTACTATACCGTCAAAAGCAAACATGACTGGCCTTGGGGTGCGTGCCGAGCAAGTATTGTAGTGCATTTCTCTCATCAATCAGCCTTTTCAGAGCCTTTTCCATCCCCACCTCTTTGGCTCGATCCGAGGATCCACAGTACAATACAAAATTGTATCGTACCATACCATACCTATCATTGTTCTACGGGCATCGTTGTACATACGCCCACAGAGACTCATCGAATAATCCTCCTCTTCGCTCCCCTCCCCCCTCTCGTTCGCCCCCGTTGCCGTCATTCGATAATCCCCAACAAAAAGTCCTTCTTGACCAGTGCCTTCTACTGCCCCCCACCCCCCCCACTCGTCGGCCTTGTCGTTGCCTTCCCGAGCAAACATCGATCGGTCGTGAATCAATCACACGGGTCCTAATTCCAGAGTGAATACATCATTGCTCGTGGTGTCCTCCCCTCGGCGTGGTGCATTGAAGCAATATGAATCCCTTTGATCAATTTGCGGGAGAATTGAATGCGGCTCTTCCTCCCCCTTCGTCTTATTCTTCTTCGCAACAACCACCGCCCCAGCCGTCGAATGATGCGTTGATTCCGTCTCAATTTCAAATGATGCCACCCCAACAACAGTCACAGCAGCAACAGCAGCCGCAGCCACCGCCCATGATGAACTCCAACGGCATGACCAATTATTACGGCAATACTCACATGACAATGCCGCAAGGTGGCGGCGGTGGCGGCATGATGATGATGGGGGGACCCACTTCTTCCAATGCCATGCCACCCATGAACCAAAGCAGCAGCAATAATACGATGGCCATGTCGGCATCGTCTCCCTTTGCCTCCCCCCCTCCCCCCGCCAGCGGAGCATTGGTGCCGAGTCACATGCCGTCCAATCCGTACGCCTTGCCGGGGGGGAGCATGGCCATGGGGGGTCCTCCAAACGTCCAGCCGCCGCCGCTCATGGCAGGTCCGCCGCCGCAGCCGCAGATTGGATACGGTGCCGCACCGACGGGAGGCGCCATGAATCCCTTTGGTGCTCCGTCCACAGCGACAACGATGACGGCAGCACCGCCGGCGAATTACGCTCCCCGCCACGCCCCGCATTGGCCATGGATCCCTTTGCTCCAACCCCGGCCGCGCCGTCGGATCCGTGGAGTTCCATGCCTCCGGCCATGTTGGCCGCGGATCCGTGGGGGGGCGAACCCACGTCGTCGTCGTCGGCGTTGGTCCCGTCGACGGCGGTGAATAATGATCCGTTTGGAATTTTTGGGGCGGCGTCTCCTGCTGTGCCGCCGCAGCAGCAACCCCCTCCACCGCAGCAACAGCATCAACAACAGCAACAACAGCCGCCGTTTTATCATGCGTCTCCCCCGCCGCCGCAGCAGCAACAACAGCAAGCACCGCCCAACGACGATCCATGGGCCGATTTGGGATTTGGATCGGCCCCCGCCCCACCCTCGGCCCCCGCCCCAGCATCCACCTCCTCGGAACCCTTTTTTCTCCAAGACGAAGGAGACCTCTTTGACGGAGGAACCGGCGCCGCCGCCGCCCGCGCGCAACGCGAAGCCTCCGCCGCCCCCACCCCCTCCAAAACCACCCCCAAACCATCCTCCACCCCCTCCAAAACCCACGCCGAATCCCGCAACAAATCCGACTTACCCCCCGGAGGAGAATGGTACGACGCCAAAATCTTCACACCCACCCTGGGAGTCATGTTCTTCAAACCCAAGGAACTCATCGACAGCCTCTTCCTCCAAACGGACAAATCCACCGTCGAAGCATTGCGCGATCGACCCGTCGTCGCATTCATCGTCGAGGGATCCTCGGCACGCAGTGCCGGAGTGGAATTGGGACACGTCCTTCTCAAAGTCAATGGGATTGACGTGAAGAATCCCAAGGAGGCATCGCGTCTCATCAAGGAGGGGCCGAGGCCGTTGCCGCTCCTGTTTTATGTGCCGGATACCAAGGTGGTGGTGGCGGAGGGAGAGCATATGGTCAAGTATAATACCAAGGAGACGAGTGCGCCGAATTCGGCCAAGGATTGGAAGCCCAAGTATGTGGTGATTGGGGGGATTATTGCTCAGCCTTGGATGATGAATATGTATCGGAGTAAGGTGAGTTGGAACATGATGATGATGATGATGAGAATGGGTGATGAATGCGTGGAATGGGAGTGTCGTGTGGTGCCATTATCATTTGGCAAAAGAGTTTCCTATTCTTGTTGTGTTCATATTCATCCCCCCTCGTCTCACTGGCGCTCACAACATTCTTTCACACACACACACACACACACACACAACAGTCCGAATACGACATTGCCGTCATTGAAACACAAGCCCGTCGCCCCATCTCCGTCAAAGTCAAACAATTCTCCCTCCAAGGAGCACGCATCCAAAACGATTGGCAGGGACCACAAATGGTCAAATACAAAAACAAACTCCATCCATGGAAATACATTGTCGTTCTGCCCGTGAGTCGTAATCCCATCAAGATTGCCAGTCCGAATTTATCGCAGTTGAAACCGGTGCATGAGGGTATTCGGAGGGTGTTGACGGCGCAGCAGTCGCGGTCGGGGGTGGGGGTGCTGGTGGGCATGTTTCGGTGCAGCCGATTCCGAGGGATCCGTATCGTAGTAGTGAAAGACGTCGAGAGGATGAGTATAATGGGAGAGGGAATGGTGGTGGTGGAGGAGGTGCAGGAGGAGGTGGGTACAATGGTCGGGATGGTGGGTTTTGAGAATGGATGAAAGATTCGAAGAAGAAACAGAAACAGAGAAATTACAGAAATTCCGATGATGATGATTATTATTATTGTAGAAGGAGAGATGGATTTGTGTGTCTGCGTGTTTTGGAGAAAAAATGTTTGTGTTTTTACAAAGAGAGGGAGACGACACCGTAATTGAATATGCAAGATCGGGGCAGCAAAGAGTCAATAGTTATACAGACTAGTATTTGCCGGAAGCATGGACGATATAATAGAATGCATTCCTCTTTTTCTATGGATGTAGTTAGGACTGTTGCCATGAGAAAAGATATCATGTCCCAAGGAAATGTTTCATGATATTATTTAATGATGATGGCGAAGGTTCTTGCCCCGACAGCTCTGCACGAGACCAACATCGTCATGTATGTTGCATGTTTTCTTCGCTTGTCACTGCTGTGATTGTAACCATGACAAAAGGTATCGTCTGAAAAAAATAGTGATTCTAATGGCATTGCTCTTGCCCCAATAGCGCTGCACGAGACCAAAATGGTCAATATGTGGCATGTTTTCTTCTCATATGACTACTATGAGTGTAACCATGAACAAAAGGTATATTCTAAAGAAATTAGTTTCATGATATTTTTGATTCTGATGGGCAGGACTGCAATCTCTCTGGCCACAACGACAAGGTTGATCAGATTTTGTCTTTCAATGTAGGAAGAGGTTGAAATTCGAATGATTGGTGGTGACATCCCCCTAACCACAGAGCGTGTGAACAAATGGTATTCTACCTCGTCCATCCCGAATATGCAATACCAAACCCACACACACGCTTTTAACTCTCTCGTGTATCCTCCTTCATTTATTATACACTAATGCTATCATTCCTAACATAATAATGATGCAATCTTGACAATATCTCTCTATGAATCTTCCTTTATTAATCTAGCCACAAAGAACCCATCGGCAGATCGCAAATCTCCCTCTAAAACTCCCGGCAAGATTCGTAACCACCCATTCTCGTCAATTGCACTCTCAAAGCCTGGCACCTCACTGGGATGGATTGGTAATGTCGTCATGGATGCATGTTTTGAATTTTGTTTGCCACGAGCGATGAGTTTGGTAACTTGATCCTCACTCTCTTCCTTCGCATCCAAATCATACACCCAAGTTAGACTTGTCACTAGATACAAAACAAGCAAAAGTATAAGAATGTGAATGCTGCACCTACCTTCAGAATAGAGCATGTTGCGTAAACTAAGATACCTCCTTCACTCAAAATGTTGTCCGCGCAATGATTGGCAAGTAATTCCTGAATCTGGAGTAATTCCTTCAGATCCGAGCTTCTTCGAAGTACATCCGGCCGTCTTGCTCCCGTCCCAGTGGCACTACAAGGAACATCGAGTAATATTCCATGTAGTATTTGGTCGTCCCGCTCCGGAGGCCTATAATTCTGTCCATCTCCAACAATGACGTGGCATCGTTCCGATAAGTTCAATCGACTCAGATTTTCAACCAGTCGACGACTACGCCTCTCACTAGCCTCAACGGCCGTGACTCGTCCAAATCCAGCGGATAACAACTGACTCGTTTTCCCCCCGGGGGCGGCACACATATCCACCACGTGCAGTGAGCTCAAGTCCTCACCGTCGCGAGAATTGGAGAGGGCCCGTGTCAAAACTAACGCCGGTAGCGTAGAGGATGCATCTTGTACCCACCATGTTCCGTCGTGGTATCCGGGCCATTGTGTTATATCTCCGGTGAGGGACGATCCGATGCGTAGTGAGCCTTGTGGTAAAAGAATGCAATCGTCACCAAAATCTTGTTGCATTTTCTCCAACATTGCGCGGGAGTTTTGATGCGTATTGGGATTTGAACTTTCCATCAAGGATGTCAGAGAATATTTTGTAGTTACATCAATACGAGGTGACACCGGATTATTGTTGGAAGGCATCATTTCTTCTCGTATCAGTCTAGCACGAGACTCCCCCCAATCCCTCTCCCATCGTTCCAAGAGCCATGGTGCAATATTGTCGTCGGGAGATGTCTGTTTCAATAGTTCATGCCCGTACAACGTTGTATGTTTGGAATTATCCTCGTTCCCTCCAACACCAACTGCTTCCTCCGACACAGCAGGCGTGGAAAGTTTCCGCAACACTCCATTGACAAATCGTATCATTGGTTCTGGAACCGGAAACGAGTTCTTTGATAAACAATGATTGATTCGCAAGACTTGGACTGTGTCATGATTGGCAGCAAAGGGTGGAGTGTTGAGGAATAAGAGCTGAGCCACTCCAATTCGAAGTGTTGCCTGTAGAAGACTGGCATGTTTTCCCTGGCATCGAATGGAAGGTGTTTTGAAAAGTCGCAATGAGTACGGTAAGACAAGTGTACTTGTTGCAGATGATAGCCGAATAGAACGAGTGTCACCACACTCTCTCGTTTTCTAGAGATGCACTCACTTTTGGAGGATATTTGTCTACACAACGCTTCAAAACACCATCGATTTGACCCAATCTTCTTTCCACTGTTGCCTACATGACAAGTAAAAAGAAATGTCATACAATGCAATAAAACAACAGAGTTTGCTAGCAATCATGTCAATGTCTCAGCAACACTCACCACCAGCAATCGAGCAAAGGCTCTATCTCTCGGTTCCAAACGTTGATACCGTTCGTCTTGCTCCAATCTTCGAGCAGCAAATGCCAACGAGTCCACATTTTCCTTCTTTGATGATCCCGATGAGAGTGCCGCGATAGCCACGAAACGTGCCGTTGGACGAATATTGTCTTTTGTTTTGGATGAATGGAATCGACGCTTTTGAGCGTCGGGATGTGAGATGTCTTTGATGGTGGATGCGGCAAATACGTGACGTTTTCTAGCGCGTGTGATGGCAGCGTGAGATGATGGAAATGCAATGATATTGGATTGGATGGTGCATGAGAAGGATTTGACACGGGTGGGTTGGGAGAAGAGGAGGAAGGCTCCCATCGTTGCAGCCGAATATGGGGAGATCATTGGGATGATGGCAGTGCAGATGAGGGCGCAAACTTCTCGTGAAGAGGATTGTTCAGCAGCAACAATAATGCGTTGCGTATCTAAAGGGGTGTAAGGTGTCAATGGTTTCTTGATGGAATTTTGTAGTTTCTGGTGCTTATGCAAGATATATCTTGTGGTGGATGTGGACTGATGTGGCGCCTCAGATCGATGTTTTTCATGTCAAGACATCACCTTTCCGTGTTGATTATGTTGTGTTTAAAAACTATGCAATGACGATAATTTCATAGGTATTCTATCATGGTATCTTTACAGTCGTCCCAGTTTCGTCCCGAGTGGTGCCCAGTTCAGGTACCGTATCGTATGGTCCTGCTCTCACTCTTCCGTTCTCATGGTTCTCATCTCTGTGATCCGTCCTCACATCACACAAGCAAGCACTCATTCCTAGACAATGATCCATGATCAATCCAAATTAAACCACACGAGTCTCAAAATCCAAAACACATTAATAGCATATCATAATATCATCATGTCGCAACCAACAAACTTCACGCAAAAACAACGAGGAGTCGTCCGCGGCGTCATCTTAAGCGTTTTCACCATAACAGCAACCTACCTCACAACTCGATACTTCGCGCCCTTACCACCACCCGCATCATCTCTCGAGGAAAGACTCCGCATCCTCGCACTCTCTCTTCTATTCCCCGCCCTGACGTTATTCGTCTGCATCGGTCGTCTGGGGAATCATCGGTTTTATACTCCGCAAGACATTGATTCGGGCGTTTCGACCATGAAAGGAAGCAATAAGGCCGCCATGCTTCAAGCGATATTGCAAAATACTCTGGAACAATTAATGTTGGCTTGCATTGTTTACTTCCATGCGACATTGTTCCTTTCTCCAGAAGCGGTACGATTGGTACCCGCCACGGGGGCATTGTTTACTTTGGGACGAATCATGTTTCTTCGGGGATATGCCGGGGGAGCAGAGAGTCGGGCTTTTGGCTTTTCGTTGACATTTCAGTCGACTTTGGGACTTGGGTTGGTCACACTGGTTCAAGTGGTTTTCTCATGACTTTGTGTTGGTGCTGCTTTTTTCGAAATCAACGTAACGGGACAACAGAAAGGAATACATCGAGGGCAAGGATTCGTTCGCACAGTATGGACGACAAAGCATTCTAAATCTGCTAGGAAATCTTGTGCTTGGAAGCTACTGAAAATAGTTGGGCTTCAATTTCATGAAGAATTGAACACATTAAAAAAGAAACGGAAGCTTTGATCAAAAATCCTCAAGTTGTTCGTACCAAGAACCATTTTACCTCTGGCAAGGTACGATTTAATGGGACTTGTTTCTCAAATTTTTCCACGTCGCCAGCCGATCGCCGCCATAGAAATCAATATCTCTCATCTTCATCAACTTTTTTGATCCGCTTTTGTCGCATCATAAATTACCAATTCGCTACATGGTGGTTCTTATTCGTACAAAATACGCAAAACTTGGATTGCAAGAACAATACACCTCTTGGTCTAACAATTGCCACCAAACAACAAGGCAAGAAACAGAGGAATTCAAAGCAACGAGTCATCAGTGGCACGATAGGCAAGGAAAAAAGTATCATTGTTGATGAAGAGGTGTTCACTTTAAGATGAAAAGGTGTCAACTTTAAGACAACATAACCGAGCTGTGGAATAGTCAACAAAGGTACTGATACCTATAATCTACGTTTTGGTACCCCCAGTCATCCATAACTGCACAGAAATATTACTAAGAGACTTGGCAGTGAGACAAAACAGGCATATCACTAGAGCGATTCCACTCTCAATCACAATTTGCAAATTGCGCCACAAATTTACGCTTCAATCTTCCAATGAAACTGAGTTTTCAAGGAACACCTTGGAATCATCACCGGGGAAGTAATGCTTCACAACTTTTTCAAACCTATTCTTCTCGGATGCCCGAACAGTGGGCACTTCGGGTTTGCGATTAACAAGCCCCCTGGCAAACATGCTTTCAAGTCGTAAGTGATCAATAATTTTCTCAAAGCAATAGGGAGAATGCTCAATTAGAACATCACTTTGTTCTTGAGTTCTTACAAGCTTTTTGATTTCTGCAAGGATATAAAAGATAGTCCCCCTCTTTTTGATGCCAAAATCCATCAACCCTTCCTTCCCAAGAGCAATCAACTCACGTCCAGTCACCTCATCTTTTTGAAAGTTATCGATGGTTGCACATGGAAGTCCATCAATTTTTTTTAACCAAGCAACTACATCTTCTGTGTTCCATTCTGCTATAGGTTTTTGGTTGGTCCTCCTTAAATTTTGATTGACATTCGATACTTTTGAAGCCAAGACTGAAGTTTTAAAGTGCTGCAATGTTTGGTGGGTGGTAGTCATGATGGTTCCACAGACATTAAGTGAGATGATATCTTGGTCCTTTCCACTTGAAATGAATGTCATGAATTTCTTTTCATCTATAAAGCTGGCTTCAAGGGCAGTAATCTCTGAATTCACCTGTTTTATCATTGCCCACTTCTTGCTGAATGCTGTATGGATGGCCTGGGAGAAGCGTTGTTCTTTCCCTACATTAGGTAATGCTTTTTCGCTTGCTCGAGTATCACGATTGTTTTGTGTGTGTGTGTGTTTTATTTTGGGTCTTTTGTGTTTTGGTGTGCTACACTCATCAATTTCTAAGTGTGAAGTTACCTGAAACACTTCCATCTCCTTGATAGTAAATGTGCCGTGGCGGCGCACTATGTTTGAAGCCAATTGATATGAATTTCCAAGGCTGAGGTAGAGGTATGCGCCTTGCACTTTAAAATCATGACCGCACCCAAATGTCGGACCGTATAATGAATTGTTATATATTGCAGATTGAGCATGTGCTTGTGACACCTTCATCTTGGAACTAGCGCCGTCATCCAATTTTGAAATGTTGAATAAGAATGCTTTGTCTGTAGTCCCATATTCCGCTCCGTTTGCCCAATGCAAATTCGAGTATCCTCCCATTATATATCCTTCAGTGGTCTCGATAACAGTTAGTGTTGCGCCCTTTAGATCACATTTCTGGTGAAAAGTTGAATCACACCGACCGTCGCGCGAAGAGCGGTAGAGAAGTGTCAGGTTTCCATTCAATTCATCTTCACTAAGCCAATCATTGAGGAGTTTGGCGTGGTCTGCCTTTTGAATGATTTTGCTGTCATATATACCAAGTCGATAAAGAAGACCAAAAAAATCAAGTAGGTGCGTGAGAATATTTTGGTACTCAGCATCCACTGTCGGCAAAGCCGCAGGGTTGTCTTTGGTTGAGATCTTGACCTCGTTGAGATAGTCTACAATAGCCTGAAAGCAAATAGGGTTGACATCTAGAAATATCTGTCCCGCGCTGTCTCTTTGGAGCCTTCTATCCCAACGGCCACTGAAAAGTGCCTCAAGCCTGGTTCCCGTGAATTGGGTCAACACAGAACGCGTCACCGCAATAGCTTTCCCTCCGGCATTTATTTCGACGAGATCATCATTTGTAACGTCGAAGTCACCACATGCTTTAGTTACTTCGAGCTTCATTTCATCAAGCTTTTTAAAGCGAGCAGCAAGCTTCTTTTCCTCCGAGTTAAGCTTTCCTATCTCGGCCTTGTAGTCACGTTCATAAGTATCTGTGGCGATCTTGATGTCATCATTTGCTTCTGCTATCTTTTCCATGTTGACCACGTTTGTTCCCTGGTTTACGAGCAATTTTTTCGCCAGACTCTTCTCTAAAGTTGTGATCTTCGTTTCTGTCGTGACCCTACACTCGTGAAATTTTCAGCTCGTATTGTAATTTTTGTGTGTGAAATATGGTAAATATGTAGCCTATGGTAGCCGTAGTTTTGAATTTTCGTATTGTACCATACCCCTTCTAGGTAGAGAGACCAGGTACAATACAATACCAGCAACTTCCCGGAATTTTCGATTTTTGGTCGGACGTGGCGTCACTCGGAGATTTTACCACGTCACTCGGAGATTTCTATGTTTTTCTCGGATTAATAGTGACATCACTTGGTATCACTCGGCGATTGGCGTGTTTGCCAATAGAGTCACTCGGTGATACTAGGTGGTCATCACCGAGTACTTGGTTATAACCACCGAGTACTTGGTGCGACACAACAAGTACTCGGTGGTTATAAACATCCCTCAATATCATAAAAATTCCCGTAATTACAGCGTGGTCATCATAAAATATTTTTATGATATTGACGAATCGCAGATTCGTGCGTGATGTGCCAGAAGGCTCGTAATTACATACTGGCAAAAGATGACGTCAATATCATAAAACTGTTTTATGATATTCCTTGATCCGAACCGCCCCCCCAAATACCCTCTATGCGCGCACTAAAATGGCAAGGATCATTATTTCTCTCTCATCGCCGAAAAAAGAATTATTCCATCACCTCCCCTCTCATCACAATCTCGACGATCGTGACGATCAGCCCAAACCACCCACCTCCGCTTTAACACCCTTTGTTTCAATCCCACCTTCTCGCTGTCCCTCTCCCACCTTCTTGCTCTCCCTTCCCTACATTGTAGCAATGGCACGCGGTCATGCGGGTGGACGAATCCCAGTGCACCAGCAAACAACAGATGACACAACTCCCACAATCACGGCCACAGGTCTCTCTGAAGCTCACCAACGTGCTATCTTTGCTACCTCGGATCAAGGTATCACAGCAAAGGTTCGGAAGGACTATCGTGCGCGGCTAAGAAGGTTTGTTCATTTTATTTTTATTAACTATCCCGACATCTTCGAGGATGCGACTGTTCTCATCTCACAGGAGCAGAGAGATAATCCTGCCATGTATTTCTACCGTCAGGACCAACGGGACCTCAAGTATTCTGGGATGGATGTCAGCTACTTTCTGGCCTTTCTCTCGGAGATGAAGAAAAAGGATAATGGCAAGATTGCCCCTATTCTCACATCTCGAAGTTTTATGATGCCATGAAGTATGGCTCAAGGTTTCAGGTCGTCACTTGTCTCTTGATTTTTATTCTAAGACTGACACATTTTTGCTTTGCTTCAAAAGAGTATGCCCAAGCAAAGAAGCAGGGAAATACTGACGAGAAGGAGGCTGATGCCATTAGTAGCACTCTCCTCTCTCTTCTACTATTGTGGGCTGTTGATGAAGGGAATATTTTTGTGTGGGTGTTCTGTTTGTGCATGTGGCACCTCATGGCACGTTCATGCAATGTGGATTGTCTTTCATTCCACAATATCAAGCGTGGTATTTCTGACTCAATCGTATTCAAGTACGACGAAACAAAGATGGACAAGACGGGTGAGTTTGTTCAAGAAAAGAATGTGTACTCCAATCCTTTGGCTGGACAGGGCCATCTTTGTTTCTTTACTGCCTTGGGGTTTATCTCTCCCTTCACCAGGAGCGCTTGGCTGAGACAGAGAAGCTTTTTTTGACCCCTGGGGCACAGTTGGGGAATGCTGCTCAGACTTTGCACGGCAAGTTGGTGAGATTGCAAAGAGAAATTTTGATACGGTGAGAAATTATTGTCGCCTTTCCCATTTCAACATACATGGCTTGCGCAAAGGCGGGGTACGCGATGCCACTTCAGCTACCACTCTTCCTCCCCAGTTCACTACCGTCGCGTGCCGTGGAGAGTGGTCGATGGGGAAGATTTTGGATATTTATTTTCAGTTTGCTGCCGGTGGGGATTACTACCTTGGGCAGTTACTGAGTCTCAAGGATCCGAATTCACTCAAATTTGACACCCCATGTCCCCATTGGAAGGACCCTAATGCACAGATTGTGTCCGATGCACTTGAATTGACATTTGGAAGGATATATGCAGCCCACGGTGATTCCTCCCGTGACCCTCATGGTGTTTTGTGTATACTTCTTGCCTCAATTGTTCATCATTCTGACTGGATGCTTGGTTTTTTGGAGAAGGACCCTAGCCATCCTTTCAGCCGTGTGCCGATTCTCTCTTCTCCTTTGCTGCAGGAACTGAAGATGAATCATGTCACTTTTGATCTGAATGTACACGTGCCGACGGTCACAGGGATTCCGCCACATGTAGCACACATGAGACAGATCAACAGTGTGAAGGAAGCTTGTGAGGAGATTAAGACTGATGTTAGAGTCATGCGGGAAGATTTGAAGACAATCATTCATGAGGCGATCGACTAGAAGGTCGAGGCAAGTGGGGGCATCAATACTTCTTTGTTGGACAAAAGGCTGGGCGACATGGAGAAGAGGCTAGCAGAGAAGATGGATAGTCTTGATGTACAGGCTGAGTCAACCCGTATTGTTTGCACTAACCCTCATCTTATTGATGCTTCGGAGGAGCCCATTGTTGCAACAGGCAATCAATTTTGTTACCGTGGTCGATATTGGTGTGTGCCAGAGTCATTTTCTTTGCCAAGGGAGGCTGATCGCTTGAGTGGATGGCGCATGTGGCTTAAAGGTATGGTCATTGTGTCAAATAATGTTACTTACCGCATTAAGCCTGTTCGATTGTTCCAGGGAGTCGACTTTCCGAGCAAGGCAGTGATGTTTGATTATGCCAACAAGTGGAAGCCAATATTCGGCATGATGGAGCAGTATGATGGATTTTCTGTTCCGAGTGTCATTGATGATGAGTTTGTTCGTTCCTCTTCGAGTTGGCCACTGAGTACCTCAAGCTTCGGGCATCGTATATTTGGAGGAAGGCTAAAGATGATAGGGTGGTGAATGATTACAGTATAGGAACTTGGAGTCGCTATGTTCAGAGGAGTTCAATTGAGAAGTGGGGTACTCCAGATGACAAGGCATTGCTTCCAGCTCCTACTGCACGGAATAAGGCACACAAATTGAAGAGAACCTTTGTTATTCATGGGGATGCTCGGGCGGATGGGAGGGTTAGGGTCAATAAGGTACCACGGAAGGCAGTTGTAAGGCAGGCTGTGGGAGAGCAAGTTGCTGCAGCATTTGAGGAAGCATTTGGTGGTGTAATGTAATTTTGTTTTGCTTGGTTTGTTTCCTTTGTTTCCTGGGCATGGGACTGGTCATAGGAAGGGTGGTAGGGGACCAGTAATTATAATAATATATTTTTTTGGACTTGTAATTTTTGGACTTGTAATTTTTGGACTTCACAACTTTACTAGTAGCATAGCTAGACCTTGTTTTATTTCTAATTTGTAGAGGGGAAGTGACAAAAAAGAAAGGTATAATATCTTTAAATATTTTTTATCATTCGCGAAGTTAGACCTTTCTTCACAATCATGATATCATTGTGTATAGATGTCTTATCATACTATACTGAAGGTAAATCCATCATAAAATCGTTTTATGATATTGTCGGGCGTATATGACCAAGTACTCGGTGCGACAAACGAAGTACTTGGTATCACTAGGTGATACTCGGTGATACCTAGTATCACTTGGTGACAGTGTGTCGCGCTTGGAGGTACTCGGTGTTCTGAAGTACAACAGTAGACGTACGTTAGATACTAGACGTAGTATATAGAATAATTATAGTATAAGTACGTATTGTGTAGTTAAGTTTATAATAATTAGTTGTATTTTTAGTTGTATTTACCAAATTAATGCAAGATGATCGAGATGTGGTGCAAAATTTATGCTTGGCTACCTTGTTCACTTTTCAATTTTGCTTTCGATATACTTTAAATTCTTGCTGTTCCATCAACATTTATGCATTTTACTTCTTGTGGTGTTGAATTCTGTCCCAACCAATGACCACTAGTGGTGACTCAATTATGACATTGAAGATGTTTCCTGCTATTCTCCCTTATCATTCCGGACCATTTGGGGCAAAATGTGAAATATAGACTATAGATATTTTGTATGTTCCCATGACCATGATGTACATTTCCCCACACCACATGGACAGTAACGATGCAATGAACTGAAAATGTTACTTCAAATATGATTCCACCCTATCATAGCCTTAGCCTCCCATACTCCCATATCTCAAGTTTGCAGTCCATGTTTGCAACAACAGATCCAACTCTCAGAATATCTGATCATTGCTTTCTTCAGTGCTGAGTTCCACCAATAGGTTAGTGGCCTTACAATGCCGGTTACTCTGTGTTTTGATCTGTTTGGCCATAATGCACTCCTACCACAATACGCGATACAAGATCATACACACTTCTACTTAACCATAAGTTGACACTTGCGGATACAAAAAGGAGCACACAAGATGACTTCACTGAATTATCACCTTTTTGACAGAGTTCAAGAGACATATATTAGTGTTTGAGGCATTTAATGTCATTTAAATGAAAAACTGTAGAACACTAGGCATTCAGTGCCATTTGTTGCAGACAATACCATTCAATGCATTCAAATTCAATGCATTCAATGCCAAAAGTAGAACTGACTGTGCCAAAAACAGAACTTAATGCCAATATGGAATTTAGCACCAACAATAGAAGTCACTCTCAAACTGAATGCTTCCCATCAGAGTGAGTAAGGACAAGGAGCCATTTCAAGGGAACAGTAAAACCATTCTGTTTCTACACAAGTGATGCACCAACTTGACAGCATTCTGATGACAGTGTCTGTTACGTGTTGATTCAATGAAACAATCTGGTCAATGGTAGGAGCCAGCGCACCACCAAGTGATGCTAAAAACTAGGTGAAACTTGCCAAGCACTTGGTTGAAATAACCAAGACAATCAACGAGTACTCGGTGGCTTTAACAAGTACTTGGTGGTTTTGGCCAAGTACTCTGTGGTTATCACCAAGTACTTTGTGGTTATCACTAGGTACTTAAATGCTTATCACCAAGTACTTGATGGTTATACCAAGTACTCTGTGGTTATACCATGTACTCTGTGGTTATCACCAAGTACTCTGTGGTTTTCACCATCTGTGGTTATCACCAGGTACTTGGTGGTTATCACCAAGTACTCGGTGGTTATCACCAAGTACTCAGTGGTTATCACCTAGTACTCTGTGGTTATCACCGAGTACTAGGTGGTGAATATCAGGTACTCTGTGAGTCACACAACATCAAGTGCTACTTGTTTGTGCATGTCTGCTTTTTATAATGATGGCAAACAAATGGCAAGAGTTGGGAGCCCTTACCAGAATTCCAAATATTTGGACACACTGGAAGTCACTCAGATATTGCATTGCAGCTAGGAGATCTTTCTATATGGTTTGCTTGGACAAATTGTGACATCCTTCAGTGACCAAGTGAAACAAAGTACTTGGTGAAACTTGCCAAGTACTTGATTGTAATCACGAAGAAAAAGACTTAATGATTAAAACAAAGTACTCACTGGTTAGCATCAAATACTTTGTCGTTTCACTAAGTACTTGATGATTAGCACCAAGTACTTGGTGATTATCACCAAGTACTTGGTGGTTATCACCAGTACTTGGTGGTTATCACCAAGTACTCGGTGGTTATCACCAAGTACTCGGTGGTTATCACCAAGTACTCGTGGATATCACCAAGTACTTGGTGGTTTTGCCAAGTACTTGATTGTTAAACCGACCTTGGTAGTTATCATCAAGTACTCGGTAATTATCACCAAGGACTCGGTCGTTATCACCAAGTACTCTGTGGTCATCACCAAGTACTTGGTGGTTATCACCAAGTACTCAGTTGTTTTCACCAAGTACTCAGTGATATCACAAAGTACCTGGTAGTTATCCCCAAGTACTTTGTGATGAATATCAGGTACTCTGTGAGTCACACCACATCAAGTACTACTGGGCTACTTCTTTGTGCATATCAGGTTTTTTTAAAATGATGGCGAACAAATAGCAAGAGGTGGCAGCACTTGCCAGAATTCCCAAGTGTTGGACACACTGGAAGTCACTCAGATATTGCATTGCAGCAAGCAGATCTTTCTATAGGGTTTGCTTGGACAAATAGTGACATCCTTCAGTGACCAAGTGAAACCAAGATTTGGTGAAACTTACCAAGTATCTGGTTGCATCACAAAGACAAAGACTTAATGATTATCACCAAATACTCGCCGGTTATCATGAAATACTTGGTGGTTTCACTAAGTACTTGGTGGTGATACCAAGTACTTGGTGGTTATCACCAAGTAATTGGTGGTTATCACCAAGTAATTGGTGGTTATCACCAAGTACTTGGTGGTTATCACCAAGTACTTGGTGGTTATACCAAACTTGGTGGTTATCACCAAGGACTCTGTGGTCATCACCAAGGACTCTGTGGTCATCACCAAGTACTTGGTGGTTATCACCAAGTACTCAGTTGTTATCATCAAGTACTTGGTGATATCACTAAGTACCTGGTGGTTATCACCAAGTACTTTGTGGTGAATATGAGGTACTCTGTGAGTCACACCACATCAAGTACTATTGGGCTACTTCTTTGTGCATATCAGGCTTTTATAATGATGGCGAACAAATAGCAAGAGGTGGCAGCACTTGCCAGAATTTCCAAGTGTTGGACACACTGGAAGTCACTCAGATATTGCATTGCAGCAAGCAGATCTTTCTATAGGGTTTGCTTGGACAAATAGTGACATCCTTCAGTGACCAAGTGAAACCAAGTACTTGGTGAAACTTACCAAGTATTTGGTTGCATCACAAAGACAAAGACTTAATGATTATCACCAAGTACTCGCCGGTTATCATGAAATACTTGGCGGTTACACTAAGTACTTGGTGGTTATGAACAAGTACTTGGTGGTTATCACCAAGTACTTGGTGGTTATCACCAAGTACTTGGTGGTTATCACCAAGTACTCGGTGGTTATCACCAAGTACTTGGTGGTTATACCTAACTTGGTGGTCATCATCAAGTACTCGGTAATTATCACCAAGGACTCTGTGGTCATCACCAAGTACTCTTTTGTCATCACCAAGTACTTGGTGGTTATCACCAAGTACTCAGTTGTTATCACCAAGTACTTGGTGATATCACTAAGTACCTGGTGGTTATCCCCAAGTACTTTGTGGTGAATATGAGGTACTCTGTGAGTCACACCACATCAAGTACTACTGGGCTACTTCTTTGTGCATATCAGTTTTTTTATAATGATGGCGAACAAATAGCAAGAGGTGGCAGCACTTGCCAGAATTTCCAAGGGTTGGACACACTGGAAGTCACTTAGATATTGCATTGCAGCTAGGAGATCTTTCTATATGGTTTGCTTGGACAAATAGTGATATCCTTCAGTGACCAAGTGAAACCAAGTACTTGGTGAAACTTACCAAGTATCTAGTTGCATCACAAAGACAAAGACTTAGTGATTATCACCAAGTACTTGCTGGTTACTTTGAAATACTTGGTGGTTGTACCAAGTGTTATAGGTGGTTATACCAAGTACTTGGTGGTTATACCAAGTACTTGGTGGTTATACCAAGTACTTGGTTGTTATACGGAAACTTGGTGGTTATCATGAAGTCCTTGTCAGTTATCACCAAGTACTCTGACTCTGTTGTTTTCACCAAATGCTCTGTGGTCATCACCAAGTACTTGGTGGTTATCACCAAGTACTCGGTGCTATCACTAAGTACAGTACTTGGTGGTTATCACCAGGTACTTTGTCATGAATATCAGGTGCTCTGTGAGTCACACCACATCAAGTACTACTGTACTAATTGTTTTGTAATGTCTGGTTTTATAGTGATGGTGAACAAATGACAAGAGGTGGCAGCACATCCCAGAGTCACCAGTTTTTGGACACAATGGAAGTCACCGCAATATTGTACTGCAGCAAGCAGAACTTTCCATAAGGTTTTCTTGGACAAATAAGTCATCCTTCAGTGTCACTTGGTGTTGTACCACCAAGTGATGCAAAGTACTTGGTGAAACTTGCCAAGTACTTGGTTGTAATTGCCAAGATAAAATTGTTATCACCTAGTACTCAGTGGTCATCATCAAAAACTTGGTGGTTATCACCAAGTAATTGGTGGTTTTCACCAAGTACCCTGTGGTTATCACCGGGTGCTCTGTGATCATCACCAAATACTTAGTGGTTATCACTTAGTACTTGGTGGTTATCCCCTAGTACTAGGTAGTGAATATCAGGTACTCTGTGAGTCACACCACATCAAGTACTACTGGGCTACTTCTTTGTGCATATCAGGTTTTTTTTAAATGATGGGAAACAAATGGCAAGAGCAAGAGGTGGCAGCACTTGCCAGAATTCCCAATTTTTGGACACACCGGAAGTCACTCAGATAATGCACCGCAGCAAGCAGATCTTTCTATATGGTTTGCTTGGACAAATAGTGACATCCTTCAGTGACCAAGTGAAACCAAGATTTGGTGAAGCTTGCCAAGTATTTGGTTGTAATTACCAAGACAAAGACTTAATGGTTATCAGCAAGTACTCACCGGTTGTCATCAAATACTTGGTGGTCATTCCAAGTACTAGGTGGTTATACCAAGTACTTGGTGGTGATACCAAGTACTTGGTGGTTATACCAAGTACTTGGTATCACCACCAAGTACTTTACCAAACTGGTGGTTATCATAAAGTACTCAATTATATCCCCTTTTTTGCCAGTACTGTCATCAAGCAAAAGGAGAATCCATTAACAATCATAATTTGACAATGACAAGAAGAGTCTCTATGTTGTAAAGTAAACTGAGTACTTCAAAACTGTGTATTAATTTTTCTTACAGTACATTAGTGCAGACTCGTTTCGGCCTAAACAGTAGTGGTGGTGCCCTACTGGAAGTATGATTTACTTGACATGACGATGTGTAGTCCATGCCAATGTGTCTTTTTTAATCTTCGATTACGTCTTTAAAAGTGTACGGTACGATATCTACCTACCCAGCGAGTAAGGAGGTAATACAACACGTCGTAGACCATAACTTGTGGATAACACAAAGGACTCTGTGTCGCTCACCGAAGCTCACCAAGTAGTAGTACCGTACTTGGTGATAATTACCGAGTACTCGGTAGCTATCACCGAGTACTCTGTAGCTATCGCCGAGTACTCGGTAGATATCACCGAGTACTCGGTAGTTATCACCAAGTACACGGTGTCACTTGGTGGTACCACCGAGCACTTGGTGATACAACACGGTGATACTCGGTTTCTAACCTACGTCACTCGGAGAAATTTTAATCGTGCGAGGTTCAGATGAACGTCACTCGGCAGTTCACGGTCCCCAAAATTGGCCCCCGGTGATAAAAAACAGGTAAATTCCAGTAAGTTGCAGGGAGCAACCGGTTTTGTACGATATTGACGGGAAATTTTTGAAGTATCTACTAAAGCTTAAATAAAACAAAATCCGTCGTATGTACCAACCTGTTCGGAATTATTAACTAACGAGCAAACTTCTCTTACTAAATTGGCTTATATAAAATAGAGAAATGTATGCGTTGACTCAGTTCTACCCGAATGATTCGTGCTTTCTCCATAATTTTTATTTTCTGAACGGTCAATTTTCTTATCTGATGAGAAGCTCTCTTTCCCCCTTATGTCCGTTGGAAAAGTCTTATCGCTCAAGGGATACCATACAAGTAATTCATGGGAGCAGTCCCATGTGTTAGGCCAAAAGCCTGTCACAAATCAATTGTCAAGCATTTGTAAAGTTGTCTTTGCGAATCCTTGTCAGTAAAACTTTGACAAGGATTTGCAAAATCCCTAGGAGTACGTAGAACAATTCTGTGACCACCGCCTAATTAGTTTTAAATAGTGTGATTTTTGACAGTTTGGCAGTACGTGACAAAAAATATGGCACCAAAACGTATCTAACTGCCAGTACATTGACAGGTAGTAATTCCGATCGTAACAGGTGAAAACGTGTTGGTGTTCTGGATAATTGACAAGGAATTGTAATCGCGGAAAAGTAACTACCCAATTACAATTCCTTGTCAATTGCAATCGCGAACTGTAGGTGCGTGATTACAATTCCTTAGCAATTATATTTGCTTGAAAAGTGTAAAGAATGGATGGGGTTGTCACTTCAAGTTGGCATCATTCTGTCATCGCAATGTGCGTTAGATGCCAACCTTTTCTGTTGGGCTACCCGATTGATGCCAAACTGGATGTCTTCGCAGAAATCCCGAGCTAAACCTCAGTTGACGAGGAATTGCAAAGTGTCATTTTGCAAATCCTTGTCAAAGTTTTTACTGACAAGGATTCGCAAAGACGACTTTACAAATGCTTGAGAATTGATTTGTGACAGGCTTTTGGCCTAACACATGATTTCACATGCCCCATGTTTCATGGGAACTCCCGCGATTCATGGGACTCTCCCATGAATCATGGGAACCTTCCATGAATCATGGGAGCCTCTCGTGAATTGAAGTAAGGGATTCCCTATGAGTTTCCCATGAATAACGGGCACTTCCCATGAATCATTGGAGGCTCCCGTGATTCATGGGAGTTTCCCATGATTCGTGGGAGGTCCCCATGATTCATGGGAAATCACGGGAGGGTTCCCATGAATTGAGAGCCTCACATTCATCACGGCAGACTTGCTTCCATTGAGCGAGGAGGACAGATGCCAAATGGACTTTCCGCAAAGAATGCTTAGTCATAAAAACTATTTATACCATAGACGTACTAGTCAAAAATTATAATGAATAACTAAAATGTCAGTTATATTGCCCATCTTTGACCGCTTGTTGTGAAGGCACATAATGCATGTAGCTCACGTGCGTCACAGCAAATCCCTTCGGGACCTCTCGATGGAGCTTATGCCCATTTCCTGTAACCTCAATCCATTAGGAAGGGGTTGTCACGTTGGATCTCTTACACACCTTCTCCGACATAATGATTCATCATAATTTCTCGTAGAATCTGGTATTTTTTGTACGTAGAGCAATATGTCAGTCATTTTTCGACTATCTTCTTACCGAAAACCATTTTTCTTGCTAGAGGCGCGCGCAAAATAATAGCTGACATCTGTAGTTTCACTTTCTTGGCGTAGAATTATGGCAAAACTACATAGGAATAAGAAAATTCTCATTATAAAGATTCATTATAGTGATAATGCTTCATTATCATTTCTGACTGGTACTCTCGCCAAAATATCGAGGAACTCGATCCAACGTGTCCTGTACGGTCGACGAATTTTTTTATTTATGCTAGCTAACAAATGCTTTTCCCAAGAAATCTTCTCAAACCTGTGTCTAATGTCGGGAAACTTTATTCTATTTTAGCCTTTGTTAGGGCATAGAAAAATTCCCGTGAATTTCGTCCTAAACCTGTTGCTTCCAGCAAGACAGGCAAGTTTGCCACGTGGATGATTTTTGAGCGATTAACTGACGTCAACTGACAACAACTGAAGGCAACTGGCGTTTTTACATTATCTCATTAATGTGACTCACCAAGTGACGACATAAGAAGGCACCATGTGACGACACTGAAGACAAAATGACGGCCCTAAGTGACGGCACTGAAGACAAAATGACGACCCTAAGTGGCGACACTGAAGACAAAATGACGGCCCTAAGTGACGGCACTGACGAACTTCGTGACGACACTGACGACCCCTACGTGGTATATATTCTACTGCCTCTGACGATAGTGACTAACAAAGTGACGTCAAAGACGACTGACGACCCCAAACAAAAACATAGTGAAGACAAACTGACGACACAAGTGACTACCGTGAAGTCCTTTTGACGACCCAAGTGACGACATTGACGACACAACGACGGCCCAAGTGACGACACCTGACGACATTTTGACGACCCGTAGTGAAGGCATGAAATGACCCGATATTTTTAAATGACGTCAACTGACGACATCGGACGACATTGGACGACTCCATCTGGCGATACTTATCGCCAAAGTCCAAAGTTGCCTGTCTTGCAGGTTAATAGGTTACAGAAATCAATAAACTTCTGCCAAAACAGCGTGGAAAGATTATTTTGTACAATGCCATAGTAGGGTACAATACAATACAATACCATACTCCTGTAACGAATCTTGAATTGAAGTACTAACTCCTACGTACAGTAAACATGTGAATGGCACAGATTGTACTTCTCTAATATCTCACATGTAAGTCGTCCATGTCCCGCCGCGACAGTCGATGAAGACACGCAAGCAAGCCTCCTTGATCATTTTACTATCACAACAAGACATTCCAGAGCACTTACTCCCAGTCGAAAATGTCATCAAACGGCATCACACAGTCGCGAGAGCAGCTCAAACTTCAAACCAGCCGCTTGATACAAAAGCTGGAATCAACGTGGAACCATGATCTTGCATTTCAATCGCCTTCGTCAGAACAAAGTCGATCGCTCAAACGAAATGGAGCGAACACCGCTCGACAGGCGAAATTTGAACTTGGTTCGTCGTCTGATTTATTAGGAGTTGTCGTGGAAGGGGGCGATGGGACCAAGAAAATCTCTGATACGAAAGCAACGACAGTTGGTAATCGTGTGGCATTAAAAGCCAGGGCATCACCTGTCTCGACATGCAGTTCTCAGACGCATGCCGACAATTCCATTGTTTCATTGTTGGCGGATGAAAACACTCCTCCCTCTAAAGCAGAGCACCTCGGTACCAAACTACGCATACCCTCGAACCGCCACGTGACATTTTCCTCCGATGTGAACTTCACGTCATCCCTATATCCCACAAAGACGCGAAGGTGCACACCTCACAAACCGATAAATACAGGAGGCAGAGTCGTGGCCATGTCACCGGCGCGTACTCTCAGTACAAGAAAAACGTCAAGTTTGCTTCAGACAGGTGCGGTTAGAGTGAATGTCGCGTATTATACTAACCCGAGGAGAAAGATAAATCCACGGTGAGTGAGAAAAACATTGTTGAACCGCCGAGTTGTTTTGAATCAAATGGCCTACGATTTGCTGTTCCGAATTCATTAGGAGCACGAGGTTGATCGAGTCGGGAGCTGTTCGTAAGGTTGTCTCAAGGCATACTACTCCACGCAAGCTTATCGGGAATAGAAATATGTGGTACGTGATGTATCGAGCGGGGTGTGCTTGATCCAGGATCATGTTCAAATAACGATGCCTGCTTCTTTTCAGGTCACCTCCTCCATCAACTGGTCGGTTGAAACTCAGGGATCTCAATCTAAATACACCTCCAAAGTCTGAGGTGGAGACTCCCTCTAAGAACGAGTTTTCGTCGTCAAGACGATCGAATGCCTCCACTGGAGGGCATAAATTCCGAGCACTGTTGTCTGAACAATGCAAGTCCCCAACAATAGAGAGGGATGTTTCTAGAACTTTGTTTCATTAGGGTGCACCTAATGTTGTGTCGAGTTCACGGTACTTCATTTTAATATGATACTAAGGCGCATGCCTTGCTGTGGTAGCGGGTCAATCGGGCTATCTGTTTCTCGGGTTGAATTTCCATACGTCGTGAAAGCCTACGGTCCTCTAGAGTCCTCTAGAGACATGTTGATGGGAACTGAAGGTTTCTATGTTGTAAGGAATGTAATTTATCTGTTTCGGGAGCAATGATGCGAAGCCATCGTATATGTCACATGGGTCATAGGGTCACGAACATCGTTATGGAGTTATTTTATTGCGGGAATTTACTAGTTGCAATCTTTTGGTCCTATTGTACGTGGGTTGCGTAGTCTCAGTTGCTGTATAGTGTTGTCGAATTCTTCGTAAAAGCGCTTCTGACTTTGAATATCTTGTAAGCCCTCATATTTGATTTCTATGACATGAAATCCTCCCTCCAACTCAAGGATAACTGTATGGCCACAGCAGCTTGTCGGCGTAACTTTGCCCATCTACCCCACTTTATCGGCATTTTTGGATCAAGTCATGACTAGATGTCATACTATCTGAACCACTAATGCCTGGGTTAAGGTTCTCGATGTCTATTGTCAAAGAAAAAACGGCACAACGAAGGATCCTCCATGATCAAAAGATAGGTAATTTCAAGTGATTTCAACCGCGCCCCTTCTTCATCATGCACTTCTGTTCGAGCCACACATCTTTCTCCTTCTACATGAAATATTGACGTTTCCACTGCCGCTGCCACTTGAAACGGATACATGTGACTGCAAACATCCGGCGTCCTGAGTGCATCGGGGCACGCTTTTAGCAGCTCCGTTACATCGCCCCATGAGCATGTTTTGTCCAATGACTTTCTATAACCACCGTCCAAGAATAGATGGAGCGGCAACCGACCATTTCGTGTAGGAACTCGGGCACTTTCGGGACAGAGGTGAAGAAGGTATCGAATCATCGAGCATGGTAATTGGGGAGTGTTCCATCGTACCGTTTCTCGGCAGGTGGACACTAGGTGTTGTTCTGAGTTCGGAAAATCATAAACTTTGGTATCGGATGATGATGAAGATAGGAGGTAAGCGATGTCACCGCAGGCCCAATGAAGTGGCAAAAGACCAAACGAATCTTCTTGCAGTAAAGCTTTGGATATCAGTTGCGCTTTCTCGCAGGGAACTTCGGTATTTGACGCAACCACGTTGGCGGTTGTCATTAGAATACTAGCCACCAACACCAAAGCGGGAAAATCACTGTATTTCGTTACAATGATTGACGCAGGAATAGGATTCCATGGAGGACCGCCAGGTGAAAGATGAAATGCCGTAGTACCAATGGAAGCCGATGCTATAGCATTTGCCCCCGCTTGAATGAGCACCCACATTCGATCCCAGAGGTGGTTTTGGAAATGCGGCGACAATGAAAGTTGCGTTGATTCCATGCCGTCTATGGTATTCGACAGCATTATTGAACGTAATGCGCGCGATACCAATTCTTCCGGACTGCTTTCTGAATGTTGAGTTTGCTCATTTCCAACCTCTTCCCGCTGCAAGACATCATTGCTTCCGGAACTATCATCTTCGTGATTGTAGCCATCGTTCTCACCATTACTATCGCTCTCATCTTCCGACTCCTCGTGTTCCTCGGCCATCAATTCCTTGTACCAAATGATCAATTCGTCAATGGGCAGTCTTCCCTCGGCATTGCGAACCAACGCTGCCCGATGAGTAGTGGGATATTTCGTGAGGATGGAAAGTAGAGGGGGTGATGCTCCAATGCTCGAGGCATAATGAAGAGGAAGATCCCCATCTCCGTCTGGAATCAGCAGTGGATGTATTGGGAGGGAGGGGATGTCGTCAAGACTACAACTTTGATTGTTATTGATGATATTGTCCTTTTCGAATCGATCTAATATCAAGCGTAGGACCTCATCATTTGTACCATCTTCAAAGGTTATTGCATTCGAGTTAGATGTTACGATAGAGATGGCAAACAACCTTGAAAAAAGGGGGGCACAAGTATAAACACGACACCGCCATCTTACCACTGAGAAAATGCAACGGAGTGCACCCATGACAATTTTGCGCCGACACCAGAGCATACAGGGTAGGTCGACGACTATGTTCCTCATGCATTGCATCCATATCCCACCCACGACACTTGTCAAGAAACAGCCGAACAATATCCTCATGAGCCGATCCTTCCCCCGTCAACAAATGAAGCGGTGTGGCACCCAAAGCATCCGTCATGGTGAGTACCGACTCATGCAATACTTTTGTAGATGTGTCTTTCGTTTTCGAAGGAGGGTACTCCTCCTCCGCGGCCTCATCGTCATCGTTGTACCGTTCGACGGGATCCAGACCCATGGGAGGACAGTATTGCGAATGGTAGTAGCACGAACAATTGGGACATGTGGATGAAAGAGATTGGACGAGCATGATATCGACATCGCCATCATTTGTCCTTTCTTCTAATTCGTGATAGTAGTCCTCCTCGACAGTGAGGGGACGCAATTCATTATGAGATGCATCAATGAGCATTTCCATTGTCTTTATGGCATTTGTCAAATCACGCAAGTCCTCGTCATCCCCACTACTTAATTGAACGATGAGTGCCTCCTTGGAATAAAACTTTAATTTGCAAATCGCATGCAGTAACGTCCGTCGTTGACGAAGAAACGATGGATTCTGACTGGTGGTGGCAGGAGGGACCCAATATCGTACCGGGAAGGATTCCTCCTCTGGATTGGTGACATCCATCCGTGGTTCACGAGGGACATCGTTCCAAACCTCCCTCTCGTAAGTGGAGGAAGAAGAACACATCATCGTCGTCGTCGTCGTCATCCCCCCGCCACGACGCCACGCTGCCATTCGTGCGCGTGACACCCAGTCCTCTTCGGCATTCGAATCATCGATGCGCATGGCCACGCTGGTATCGAGTCGTATGGCTCTGCGTACGGTGTTCCATTGTCGGGTTTGGATTCGATGGTGTAATTCCGTCATGGTTGGTCGGCGTAGCTGGCCAGCTGGGTGGGGAGTGTCGTAGTTATTGTTGCGTGATGTGGATTGTGTGGCGTGGCAGGTGCACGGGCATTGTTTGTCGAGTGTCATGTCTTTTAGTTTCATGTCTTTCGGTGATATTGTGAATAGTCTCTCTCAGCAAGACAGGCAACTCGCTAAAAATATCTTCATTTTAGCGAAAAAATCTAGTCTAGAGTCGTCACTTCAGTCGCGACGTGTCGTCAGTTGTCGTCAGATGGGTCGTCCGAGTCGTCAGTTACTTCTTTAACGGACGACAAGCGGTCGTCCAATGGTCGTAACTGATGACTTTGGCTGTCGTAACATGGTCGTCATGGACGACTTTTGGTGTCGTAACATGGTCGTACCGGACGACTTTTGTTGTCGTAACATGGTCGTACCGGACGACTTTTGTTGTCGTAACATGGTAGTACCGGACGACTTTTGGTGTAGTAACATGGTCGTAACTTACGACTTGTGTGGTAGTAACTTGGTCGTGGTCGTAACTTGTCGTAACATGTTCGTGAACACACAGTAAACAACATGGATGGCCAGAACAGATCGAGCTCACGCCACGCCCATTATTTTCGTGGCAAGATGGGATTGCCCATCGTCCCCACAACCCCCCTAGTACCTCCGCGATTTTGTGGACTTTTGAGCTGCTTGTTGGCACATCTTCTCGCCCTAACTCTTGGCAAAAGAGCGTCCTTATTCAATATTGCAAAAAGGTAGGTTGGTTGTTGTGTTTTGCAATGTTTCTTTCGGCGAAACTATTTAATTGGAAATTCATGCCCCTGTCGTGCCATCTTCTGCCACTACCCCTCCATGACGTTCAAAACCCCATCCCCCACGCAACGCGCCCCATGCTGCACTCTTACCGCGTCTTTAATCTAACAACGAGGAAAAGTAGCAGGACAATTGACCATGTGAGTGCTGAGATTTGTGTGTTTTAATTGGTTAATTATTTAATTTGAATTTGTCGGCCTGTTTCACCATCGCCTGCAACGGCCCTCCTCTATGATGTAAGAACCCCACGCCTCACGCCGTGCCCTCCTGCGGCTTCAATTCAGAACCACCAAAAGAAGCACGACAATTGACCGTGCTACTGGTGAGTTTTTTACTGATGCAACTATGAACACACAACAATCAACAAGAAAAAGTGATGAAAATCAAAAGAGATGAGATTGAAATGGATGATGGTAAGGGAGAATTTGATTTGCTTGCATGGGTGACAAACACACAATAATCAACTAGAAAATGAGAGGAAATCATAGTGCATTGAGTTGAAATGGATAAAGGTGAGGGAGGGCTTGATGTGGCTGCTTAAATGAAGGCTTGGAGGGTAGAGAAAAACTTAATGTTGGATAGTTGCTTTAAATATTTCCCCGAAAAAAATGGCTGACAACAAAGGAGGAGCGTAATGTTTTGGACACTATAAAGAGGACCAATGAATCTGATTGTATAAATCAATGTGTTTATGAATGCGACAACTAACCAGCAAACTAGTTGAATTTGTTATTTTGATTTCATAATACAAGTTATACAGCTGTTTTCAGAGATTTTTGACCTCGCGTAGAGATAGTACAAATTGTACGCGATCAAAATTTTTCGAATCTCGCACGATTAATGAATCGTTTTTGCTAGCCAAAATAGGCCTATTGAATTGGTTTTCTAGCCAAAATAGGCCTATTTGTTCGCGAGTTCACAGGGAATGAAAATTTTGATCACGACTCTGGTATGGTAAGTATGTATGTGCATATTGTGCATATAACAATCCACACCACAGCTGGCCAAAACAATTTGTCAAACTTTTGAACTTGTTACTGCCACCAGTGCAATGTCCGGATTCATCACATCCACCCCCAGTTAGAGCATCATATCTGCTCAACATACATTGTGTTCTTATGAAATACCATTAATATCTAGCAATAAATCAGTTAGACCAGACAGCACTCCGTTCATTCAACCATGAGGTGCGAACTATCTAAAACTTGCTCCCATCTAACATTTTGACACAGCTTACTGAACATTGTATCTACTCAATCTATGCTTCAACTATGTTGAACTTCGGCTTTGGCCTTGGCGGCCCTGTTCAAGCTCCTCCTCCCTCCCAATTATGTCTGGAGTGAGGTGAAACTATGTTGTCGCGATTATTTTGGTTAATGGAGGAGTTATTTCCAGTGTAACATGACAACATGAAATGATGGTCGTGATTTTTACGTCAAGAATGACAATCAACCGTGATTTTGAAGGGGAAGTATCAGTCCCAGCCCCCCGACCCAGTCCCAGACCCCCCGACCCATACACCAATCGAAGCTCGTGAAAAGAGGAATCTGTAGTATTTTCCGCAAATCTTCCTGCGAGGGCTGTGGAAAAGTTATAGCCGATCTACAAAAATTGACGAGAATCGTTTTTTTGTTACAAAAGGGTGCGTCAGTACTACAATAAAACTAGTACCTCTAAGAGTTTAATTGTAGTCTTGACGCTGTGACATTTTTTACATGCGCGCACCATGCAAAAAAACTTCACATGACTGCGTCAACACTCACCCACCATGACGGTCTCTGCCACACCGTCCGAAATCAAGTCACCGCGCAAAAACCATCGCAGATATGGAACTTCCGACGCCGCGTTTCAAGTCCACAACCAGGACAACAATACCCCCAGTGCGATCACCCTGATTCATCGTATTTTGCAAGAATGAACCCCGCCACCACCATGCTTATTTTGTTACATTTTTGTCATGGCATGGCGTGATGGAAATTCCACCGATTTGCTGCTAGTAAGTTATTTTAATGACACGAATCGCTAAGTTTATTCATCTACATTGACGCCTCGGGCATATTGCAGTACTCTCCTCCTTCTGGACCCTCCAAGTTGTCCTGTGTCTCACAAACTTGGGGAGGTTGTAAAATAGACACCATATCCATATTATTTGGTGAGTTGTCTGCCTCCTCTTACTTTGCGTGATAATTCCCACCACACATTTTAATGATGCCTTGCTAAAGCAGTGTCTTACATTGTTGTGTTCGGTTTCATTCCTTTATTTACAGAGCAGGAAGCTGTTGATCAAGGACGGCAGGAAGTTTGAGAGTCTGACAGGCTGACAGAGAGGGCTGGGGAGGGGAACAACATGCATTTATCGCTGCCAATGAGTGAGCTGGGCTAGCGCTGAGCTGAAGGATGGCAGCAGGAGTGGGTTTTCAAAAGGAAACGACAAAAGGAATGATTGCTGGATTCATGGCTGGTCAGAGGAGACAAGGCAGAGGTGCAGGAGGAGAGAGTCATACTATTGCAGTGGCTAACTTATTGTTGTTTGCAGTGTATTACCGACAAATTCTACACAAAGTATTTAATTAATCATTAATTCTTCTATATGGAGTATTCCTGCTTGTTCTTTTCCTAACAGGAAACCTCTTCTGTTATAACAAGGTCTTTTTAGCTTTTAGCATTTTGCACATAACTCCACTGCAGGCTCATTGCAATGGCTGTAATACTGCCGATGCAGGCTTTTTGGCCATGGCCTGCAGCACCACCTATCCATCAACATGTTAGGAGTGAGCCCATATAGTGTTGATGCAGGTTTTAACAGCTCCGGACGAAGTTACAGTCGATGTAACATGAGGGCTTGGTGTGCTAGAGGTGTTTTTTTGCACGACCATACAACTTCAGTCAGAATTTTGAAGAGGAAGATGATGTCACAGACCCATGATGTCATACAGTGGCAACACTGCTATATGTGCATGGTGTGTGTTGGCTTTTTGATGCACATATCGCTGTAGTGCACATATAGCCTTCTCCACATGCTTTGCACCTAGTAAAAGTGACTTGGGCATCCAACTGCAAAGTATGGGTACATGCAGTTACACAAGAGTGTAGAAATAAAACAGTAAAAACATTTAAATGCTTCTAAATTTCCATTAAATGCACATTAGATTATTTATTGACGAATGCTGTTATTGACAAGAGTGTTCACAGATGTGTTTGGGCTTATCTGGAGTGCTGGGTGATGGGTCGGTCTTGTCTTTTAGGAGCTTGACGGGATTGGGATGCCAGGTATGCCACAGAGTTGTTGAGCAGCGCAGGCACCAAGTTCCATGGAAAATTGGTTTGTACGATGATAATGTGTTGGTGTTCTGAAAATGTGTTTGCTTACACAAATTTGTTCATGCGATGCAAATGATGTGCTGGCATGATGCAACATTGTTTTGCATCATGCAAATGTGTTCACCCAACCGATTTGCTATGAAATGAATGTCTGCCATTCATTTGCATGATCTGTGTGGTCTACAGTATGGGTAGTTAGTCGAGCAATGTTGGGATTTACATAATATATAATGATGCAATAAGTATGGTATGATATCGTAGAGAACAGAAAGTGTTTTGTATGTGTTCTTTCACTCGATCTGTGGGCCATCAAGTTTTGGCGCCAAAATTAGATTTCTCGCCAGCATTCTTTGGCTCTCAAATCTTGCACATATAGCTGTAATGCACATATACTGAAGTGCACATATAGCCGTGTTGCGACTGTATATCCTACCAGCTCTGATTGATGTCAACTAAAAGCAGATCCTAAGTTATCGAAATCTGAAATGACTGTAGAATTACATCTGAAAACTTGCGGGTGCGACTTGGCGAAATCTAGCTTGCACGAGCTTCATACTTTGCAAGCACAAAGTCTCCTTGATTTACAATGTGATCATGCTCTTGCTCAAATTGATAGTGATATCGAATCCCACCGAATTGATCAAGAGCTTCAAGAATTGAGAATAAAGTATGCTTATTGCCAGAAAGAAAACAAAAGAAAGCTAAGACTTCTCAAAGAAGCGAAGAGTAAGATAAAAAAAGCAAGTGATCGTGAAGAAGTATTGATCGAAGAAGTTGAATGCGTCCACACCGAACTGTTTGCAATGAATCAGGAGCTGAGCAAAAAGGGTTTATTGTCAAACAACAAAATGGTGGAGGAAACATAAGTGATCGGTTGTTTTACTTGTAAAGCAGCATCCAGTCATCGCATACGCCCCCTCTATGCCATGCTAAGCATCTGTTTAATATGCAGTGTGGACAAATATACTGGGTAAATATGAATGGAAGGCTTCTTATACACAGAATGGTTGAAAGGAGAACAATTTCATAACTTGCATCTTTTTGTGCCACTCTAGATGATGGAAGAGTATTGCAAATGCATAGTGTTGTCTAATGCGTCCAAAATAGTACTGAAGAAAGATTGAGGGGCAACAGTTTGCCAAGCCTGAGATCCCATATGAAGTGAGTAGGCCATGTTGGTTCCATGATTAATACTGTACAAGTAGGCCAGTCTAAATCCATCGAGGGCCACCAATTCTTTGGTATTGTCAAGATATGCAAACTAACGTAGAGTTGGGCTTTGCATGCTGACTACATTACAGATGCAACAGCAATCATCTTCATCAATGCCAAACCTTTGTTTCATATCCATTACTGGAGTAACTCAGCCCATTTCTGCATCTGCCAATGCTTTTGCTGTGTTAGTTGTGTAGCAAAATGAAATGAAATCAGGTCACAGCTGAGAGAATGATATGAGTAGCGTGTAGGCATTCGCTCTAGGATATGTGGTTTTGGGTTGAAGCAACCAGAGTTATAGGCAGCATTGTCTAGAGGTAAGAGGTGTACAGAAATTCGCACAGTCCTTTACTCCATTGTCATGAAATTTTGGAAAGGTGTTGACATGGGAAACCACAATCAATTTTTACCAAAACCCAATTTTGCAATTCACTTTCAATAAATGCTATGGACTAATGACTTCACTAGTGACTGCCAAATGTCAGCACATTAATGTTAATACCTTTAACCTAATATTGAAGTTGACCACAAAACTGCCACCAGGAGATAATTCAAGTGTCTATACCGACACAGACAACCCCCTCTTGCAGGTATGTAAAGAGATCACCATATCTTAGCATTGTAAATACTTTGTAGTAGGATTCCCACTTATAATGTCATTTTGTTGCATAATTCGGTAAAAACCTCTTATTAATATAGAGACAGGACAATGCCCAAATTTTACTAACTACGTGCAAATGTTTCATGACAAGATAGTGATAGAGTGTACAGTACATTCGTTTTATCTGATCGTTAGTATTTGCAATTACCTACAAATGCTTGACAGTCTTATTTAGAAATATTGACTGATTGATAGTTGTGTGACTGGTTAACATGGTTTCAAAACCAGGATCTTCATCCAAGACGAACATGATTTGTGTGGCAAACATGAAAAGGCATTGTCATTCAAGTTTTCCTACTGGAATATAAAAGAGAATAATAACAAACTTATCATTTTCATTTTTTGCTATTAAAGCTAATATAGAAGAATCGTACATAAATAAGGCATATATGTCATTGTATGTACCCAGACAAAAATTGTGCAGTGAGTGAAAGAATGCCCACAAGCCTCCTAATTGTTTGCAAAAATCTATGATTTTTTGAACAACATGAGTTCATTGTAATTATTTGTGTACCATTTATATTTGTTCACAGTGATTGTGCCAAAAACTAGAGAACTACAACACTCAAGTAATGATTCAGACAGACTAAAAACTCCATACAATGCAAATAAATGTATGTCAATTAATCATTCAAACCCCATTCAATCTCTTCCGTGAACAAAATGTACTAAGAACAGAATGTCTGATAAATATGGGTACCCAAAGAACCACATGGTATGACATGTGCTAAGCTAACACAAGGTTTCATGCAAGATGAAAACATATCCCAAATCTGTTTAGACGCGATGTCAAAATTTTGACATCTAACAGACAGTATATCATGAAGTATGATTATTTATGTAGTAGCAGCACCCAAAAAAGCTTAACAAAGCAGTATTGCATGTGTAGATGTTGGAAGATTTTTCCAGTAGTAGGATGTCTTGATATGAAACAACGGATACACTCATTTTGTTGCACAGGTGGCTTCAAAATAATTCTACGAATTCAATTTGCTTAAAGAATATCTCTACAATTTATGAATACAACAACCAAATGGAGCAGTAAAAACAATCAATCAGGTTCAAATTGAAAAATATTCACGCTAGGTTGGAACACAAAATATAAAATACTCAAGTTCCTACAGCAGCAAAGATAAATGCATTCTCATGTAGGATGCCTCAATATGAAAACAATAAACGACTAATGCAAGAGAGCAAACAAAACTTGCCCACATCTGCAAAACATTCAAAATATTTTGAATTACAGTTGTAAAAAATTGTACAACAATAATGATCTTCATGAAGTGATTGCCACCTTGAAACATAAACAAATCTACCACAATATTTTTGATGCCTTGAGTAGTGTTGGTATTGTGTCGTAAATGTTAATTATTATTAACTACAGCTGTTTTCACAAAAAAATGACCTTGTGTAGCCTAGTACAAATACCTTTAAATACTAAGTTATTTTTTTCCTATCTGCCATCAGCCTAGATACATTGCTAACAACCATGGGATCAGCCACCCAAGAATTCATTCGCAGTGGACTTTGGCTAGAAACATTCTCAGTAGGACCTAAAAAGCTTCATTGCTTTAGATACACCCACAGGGCATTTTCAGACCTTTAGGTCCTACTGAGAATTGTTTAAATTAATTATATTCAATTCCCCCCCCCCACCATGAATAAGCCATCACCAAAAACTGCCGTCATCAATAAATCATGGCTGCAACTAACCGACAGTCTCTCAAACAACTACCACAACAAATGGATATGTGATGAGTCGTGGTGTAGGATAATGTGCTCACAATTCCCCATTTGTTGGGGGCATTCTCTTTGAAACGGACAAATCTCGTGCAGTGTATTTTGAGGATGGTGGGGGGATTTGATACCCAAAATGCAAATGGTGTTTATCATAAGGCCTTTAAATCAGTCTGTCCTTTCGGCGGTTCGAGGCGCACAGTTCACTACTTCTTTCGACATAAAGTAGGCCCCCCCCAAATGACATGTCAAAAGCTCCCACCTGTGCATATTATGAATCTCTATTCAATCAAAGAGAACACTTCAATGAAAAAGAAGAAGAAGATAGGGACCATGCTCACCTGCAACGTGTGAATAAAAACTCCAATTGTGAAATTATTGAGAGGGGGGGGGCCTTCGTTACTCAAAAAGATGTTGTTTCTGTCAATAGATCGATTTTTTGGGATTCCAATACAGCCGCTGATCTCTTCGGATTTGAGCATGGGACTGATGTGTATGAAGGAATATGCATCAGAATGAAAATGTTATCCGACGCATTCAACTGCTCTGCAGCATACAAAAGTATTGTTGAGGGGGGAGGGGAAAATTTGACTGATCATCAAATTTTTCATATCCGACAAAAATCACTTTACCTTCATTATGCGTATGATGTTGCATTGAAAAAGTTGGGAAGTGTAACGATGAAATGGATTGGTGATTGCTGTAATGAGGCTATCATTAAGATGAATGAGATAGGAATGAATGCAACAGTGAGGCCAAGAACAATTATCGCTCACTGGAAATGTCGAATGAAGAAAACCCTGTCAACAGTAATCCCCTGTCAACAGTAATCAAGACGCTATTTCCAAGCACAAGATTGAGAGAATGAAATCAGTTCTTAAGTCACATAGAGTAGCAATTGATTTTGACACAAACTTTGTCATGACAGCTGTTTCTGCAGTAGACTTTGATTGGGATAAAGAGATTGTCCTTGGTCAAAAAGCAATGAAGAATAATAAATTGAGCGATCAAAATTCGAGGAAAAGGAAAGTTCCATGTCCCTAGCACAGAAATTGAAGCAGATCCAGCAAAATAAACAATTCATTTCTCAATTTTCACTTACTATTATATTTTTACTGCAGATCTCTCTCACAAAAAATCAAACGAAGGGATTAGAAACGATGATGGCCTCCGCATATCCATATTTTTGGTGATACAGGATGCGTCTGCTAATGTCATCATCATATTGTGAATACACATCAGTGACCCTGATGAATTTATAGTCGAGTAACTCTGCTTCGTTGCTGTGCTCCTTTGCTGCAAATCCAACTTTGCAGGTATCTTGACCACCGATTACCAAGTATGCCTCGATATCATTCACCAACTTGCCTCTTCTCCAAACAGGAACACAATGCAAATGAAGGATAGTTCCGATGGACACACATTCACCGCAAATACTGTGTTGATTGCATTGTCTACCGACAGAGTTGTTGGTGAGTCCAATGCTGCGACAGATTGCAACTGCTGCCATAAGCAGATCCTCTTTTAATTCTACTTTAACCAGTGAAAATTAGGTTCAAAGCTATAATTTCAATAGACTCTTTTATTAAAATTCATTATTTTAATTGCTGCTCTTCAACTGATTCAGATTCTGAAAGATAAAGACTCATTGTCATGTATTCTGAAGCATTTTGTCCCGTCTCCCAACCACCACCTCCACTCTCCTTTCCTCGACAAATGGCAGATATCATGCCTAATTCCCTTCTAACTCCCATCTTAGTGCAACCACAAAACATTTCCAGCAGCAAGAACCTCCAATGCCATCCAACCCATTCAAAGTCTACGGTATTGCAGTTGATTGTTGAGTCTTGGGGAGGGTGAAATATCACCATGAAAGCAATAGGCAGAAAACCTAGCCAACCTAGGCGACCACAACAGAAAGAGCAATGACAAAACAAGGTCAATGATTTATGGGGAAAATGGCAGAGGATTGCATTTAAAAATTAACTTACCTGCCCTGAAATCCCATCTTTCCCCCTCCCGGCCATGATGGTCGCCGTGTAACAAAATTCGGCCTGCAGAAATTGTGTGATTCCTCGTAAAATACGGGGAATCTGACCGAACCAAGCGTCAGGATGGTCGTGGGTGATGTTGCGGTGAAGGCGATTGTGGCGGACCTGGTGTTGTGACGGTATCGCCGAGATCGAGGTGATGGGGTGGCGGTGGCGGAAATTCTCATGGTGTAGGAGAGTAGTGTCGCGATTTTATTTTTTTGCGTTCTGTAGAATCTGGTACATTATGTACGAACGCCAGATGTAACGCGTCACTACTACAATTAAACTGGTACAATAGTAACTTGTCGTAACTTTCTACTCAGGAGGTACAAGTTAAAATCTACTTTCGAGCCTGAAATGTCAGACATCTTTGGCCTACTGGTGTGACCGCAATATCAACCCTTTTGGTCCGGCTGATATTGCACAACCCTTTGGGACTATCTCGAGGGCTTAAGTCCAGCTCGACAAGTCCTCAGAATCAAGGGAAGTCAGCTGCAAGTGCAATACAAAAACAGGCATAAGGCTCGAAAGTCCACCCCGTAGAACTCGGTACATTTTCTACGGCGAAAAAATGTCAGGTATCGAGAGCCCTCATAATTCACAAAAAATCAGCCAGAACGCACAGTTCCAATAATATTCTACCGTATGGTAAAGTAGAGTAAAGTACAGACAGACTGTCTGACAATTCGTGTCCATCATTTTTTGTCGAAACACGTAGATTTGTACGTAGGAATAATACCCCACGTCGATAATGCTTTAAAGTAGACTCGAGGCTCGAAAGTAGATTTTAACTTGTAGTAACGTGGTCGTCACGGATGACTTTTGGTGTCGTAACATGGTCGTCACGAACGACTTTTGGTGTCGTAACATGGTCGTACCGGACGACTTTTAGTGTCGTAACATGGTCGTACCGGACGACTTTTGCTGTAGTAACATGGTCGTCTGTGACGACTTTCGAGGAAGTAACATGGTTGTAACTTACGACATTTTGACGACTCAGTGGTCGTGTTTCGGTCGCAAGTCATCACTTTCGTTCTCCGAGTCGTCACAACGTCAGAAGATTCAGTCGCGCAAAGTCGCTAAAGTCGCCACTTCGCGAATTTTTATCGCCAAAATATCTTATTTTTTTTCGAGTTGCCTGTCTTGCTGGATTTTGTACACAAAGTCCAGAATTGGGCAGGATACAGGGCATTTTTGGTGTTGCCCAAGTTCAACTGGGGTAGGATTCCTACAACTCAAAATTCACTTTGAAGCATTGACTGGACTCTGAAGCATTATCGACGTGGCCTATTATTCCTACGTACGAATCTACGTGATTCGACAAAAAATTGATGGCCACAAAATGTCAGACAGTCTGTCTGTACTTCACTACATAGTAGACAGGTGGAGATGTGCGTGCTGGCTGATTTTTTGTGAATTCTGACAGCTCTCAATACCTGACATTTTTTTCCGTAGAAAATGTACCGTGTTCTACGGGATGGACTTTGAAGCATTATGCCTCTTTTGGTACTGCAATTGCAGCTGCCTTCCCTCGATTCTGAGGACTTGTCGAGCTGGACTTAAGCCCTCAAGATAGTCCCAAAGGGTTGTGCAATATCAGCCAGGACCAAAAGGGTTGATATTGCGGTTGCACCAGTGGCCAAAGATACCTGACATTGAATGCTTCAAAGTGAATTTTAACTTGTACCTAATTCTGAAAATATATCTTCATATATTTTTTAGGTTGGCATGTAATTTTCTAGTGCAATATTTTTTTGTGGTTAAAAAAAATAATTAGGGTAGAGTGCCTGCCTTTGTATACTCTAGGGATTCCCTAACGTATAGGTTTCCAAACATAAATGACCCCCAACTTCACTTGAAGTTCGTGTGTAGCAGAAGCCTGCACAGAAACACAATATCACATCATCACATCACACCACAACGCATGACATTACATCACACCACATCATAATCCAAAAATTCTCTTACCTCTTTCATCATCTATCGAATTGAAGTCCTCGTCTCCATCCACATATCTTCACAGACAGATTCTACTTTGCCATGCCATCTCAAGCCAACATTGATGCAGCTCGGCAACGTGCTGATGCTGCCCGCGCCGCCGCCATTGGTTTATCTTTTGACGAGGGCACTACAGCGCCAGTTGCAGCCAGTAATGCAAATTTGTTTGCTGCAGCATTTGGTGAGTTTGCTGCTGTTCCTGCTGCTGGGGTAGTTGGGAGGAGGAGCCATCCCAGGGGGCTTCAGGTGGAGCACATGAGAGGGAGGGGAGATCGCGGTGGACAAAGTTGTGGTGGCAGGGGCGGCAGGGGCGGCAGGGGCAGAGGAGGGAGGGGCAGAGGTGGTAGATCAGGTAATTATCCTGGACGGGGCAAAGGTACTATTCATGTGGTTGCTTTGCCTACTGTCCCGGTTCCGATTGCTGCCCCTGTCGCCACAACAAATTCTTTCCTTCATCAACAGCTGAACCCACGGACACGTACGGTTCTAGAAGCGGCTGCCCTCCCTTCCACCCCTCCTACCATCCCTCCCCTCCCTGCTGCAGCACAATTGACTGGGGAGGGTGCTGTGGAAGGACCTTCTCCAGCAGCTTCACCTGTGGTCCCTGCCGAAGGGGAAGGCCTCTTCGATGGTCTTGAGGAGGCGCTGGACAATGAAACACAGGCCATTCTCCAAGCAAGGATTGCCCCGACGACCAGAGGAAACTATTTCTCCATGATTATAAGACTAATTCGCTATCTCCAGGACAATGACAAGCTCTATCCTGGGGTCTTGAGTCAATCGTTGATAGCAGATTTAAGAGAGGCAGACTTACAAGATAGCCAGAAGAGGACTAAGAAGGGCGCACCATCGAAGCGTCGAGATGTCAGCAAGAAAGTTGCCATCAATGCCATAAAAAGCATAGACTCACAAGATCCTTCCACTTTTCCCATCAACTTTGACAACTTGACCTTTAACTGCTTTGCTGGCTTCCTGAAGACTTTCAAGAAAACTGTTGTCAAGAGAAGCCGCCAAACTCCTTTGGTGGAACGAGATGAAGAAGTCACTACAGCGGTGACATCCTCTGTTACAATTCAACTGGGTCCTGGATCCTTTTCAGCTGCTTGCTCTGCCCTTGCCTTTATTTTCACTGAGTGTGGCATTGAGAAGGATGGGACTCCTGCCGCGAAGCATTTATGGAAGCAAATTGCTCTTTACATGAAAGGAACCCGAAGAACTGGGGCAAGGGAGCGGCAGGCTCTTGGTCTCCGCACTATTGAAGGAAAAGATCCCATGCCCTTCGTTGCTTATGTCAGACTTGAGTCTACTCTTGCTCAAAGTTGAGACCCTGAGCATGTTGCTGCTCATTTGTTTCTGTTGCTTGACTGGAATATGGTGTCTCATGCTGAAAATGCTGTGAACTCTCACATGGACTTGTTTGGAATTTTCGATGATGCTTTGCTTGTTTATCTTGGACCAAGCAAAGGAGACCAGGAGGGCACCAAGCACATTGATCATCCATGGCATCTTTACACAATTCCCGAGAACCCTGCAATTTGTCCCGTTCTTGCGTTTGCAAGGTATTTGATGTGTCATCCCCAGATTCTCAACGGAGAGTGCAAAATCTTTGATGGTTCTGGTCAGTATGAGAGGATGAATGCAGTTTTGAAGGAGATTGTTCGCTCAGATGAACACTATGAAGAATTTGCAAAGTTGGGTCTACAGCCTGAGTATTTTGGGACTCATTCAATTTGCAAAGGTTCAATCACCCATGGATCATGTGGGGTTGTCAATGGGCCACCCATTGCATCAATTTGTATTCGCGCTAATTGGAAGATGCCTGGGGTGATGAATCGGTACATGAGGTATGAAGCTGCAGGTGATGAGTATGTTGGACGTTCAGTTTGTGGCCGAGTTCAACTTGGTAAGAGATTTGCTGAGAGCTGTCCTTATTTTGACTTCAGTGATTGTCAAGAGACCGAGAAAGAGGATAGACACAAGGAGCTTGATGAATGGATAGCATGTAGGATACCAGAGAGGTGCTGTCCTGAAGCATTTAGACTATTCAAATTCTGTGTTGCAAGCTTTATTTTTCACAGAAGATGGTTAGATGAAATCACCCATGTAGACAATGCGCTCCGCCTTTCTCCGTTTTGGTCTGAACCAATTCCTTATGCAAGTTGTGTTGTGAAAAAATTCCCTTGGAACAAGACTGAAGACGCTCCAGAGTTCACAGGCCTACCAACTGACGTTTTGTACATGACGCAAGTGGAGAATCTCAAAATGGAGATTGATGAGTTATTGAAGTCATTTGAGTTGATGAGGAGTGCTCTTGTAGCTGATAATACCCGGGTTGTTAGGGAAGTGTGTGAGAAGATTATCTCCGAGCTTGATTTGAGATCAGTTGGCGGAGAAGGGTATGGCTTGTCTCGTGACACTAACCAAAAAATTGACTTACTCATCTCACGCCTTGATAATCCTCGAGAGGTTGCCCCTTGTCCCGACGCACAGGTACCCAATGATGAAGATGGTGACCCCTTTTTTCGAAACATGTGATGTGGATGAGGAGGTAGTCATTACATTTGAAGAATGCCTGACTGTTGCCCAGCAGGATAGTGCTTGAAAGTCAAGGGTTGCGGAAACAAGAAGACAGCTCAAGCGCAGGAAACTCACTGTGGGATTCACCATGGGAAGTTGACTGTGTTGCCTGCTTCGTGGAAGTACCCGAAGATGAATCTGGTTCAATTAATTCATTTGTACCAGATGGGGTCACCTTCTGAGGGTATCACTGCGCTTCGTTTGTGCAAGTCTTCAGATGTTAACCATTTTGACAAAGAGGGAAGGAATCTTTCTTGAATGCGACGTGTGATGAAGGTTGTTGAGCATTTTGGAAGGGCAAGAAGTGTTTGGAAGCCTCTGACTGCAGGTTCTGATTACTGGGATGGAGAGACTGTGACAAAGGTGTGGGATGGGGTGTGGAAAGACTTGTTGCCTCTGCTGGTAACTTGTACTACTTACGGTGGTGATGAGAGAGAGGATTCTTGGCACAAGAGCAGGGTTGGGGATATTAGCTGGAGGACTTGTCATAATAAGTTGTTAGATGGAGGTGTTTTTAAGTCTTTATCAGTTTAACTTTATTAGGATGTTGTTGGTGGGTGTTTATAATGATTATGTCACTAATTTGGTAAGGTGTTCAAAACATATATATAATTATATATGGTTGCTAAACAAAGGAATTCAATAGATATTCGTAGCTAGTACCTTTCCACATAAACATTTTTTGAATATCCCCTTGTCACACCTGGCTCACTTATAAACCTCACCTTACATTTATCGGCATCCATTCCTCTACAACAGTCTCCCCAAAAGTGATAGTCAAGACACCCGATATTGCTATTAGTATCGAAACACCCTGTCACAACTGAGGAATCTCATCTTTGATCCCACTAATCTGTACTGCCACTGTCAAACTATTACACACAGCGCTGGTTTTATCATGAGAACTGCTACTCCCAGAATGCCGATTATCACCAATATTTTTAGAACATGTCTCAATTAATTCAGTTGATTGTTGGGTAGGGCCAAGTTTTGTCTCCCGGCTTCCACAAGAGAGGGCCAAGTTTTGTCTCCCAGCTTCCACGAGAGAGGGCCAAGTTTTGTCTCCCGGCTTCCACGAGAGAGGACTAAGTTTTTTCTCCTGGTTTCCATTAGAGTGAGTCGTTTCATGAAAAAACAAGACTGCTAATCAGCTCAGACAGCACCTGATCAGGGTCAACGCCAGCTAAGGGCAGGTCATGAGCTGAGGCAAGTCTTGTTGAATTTACGACAGCAAACAGTGGTGTCAAATATTTTTCAGGCCAAATAAATCTCCCGCATTGAATATAAAAAAGAATCAGCAACTGTTGCATATTAACAGATTTTCCTGAAAGAAGAAACAGTGATAAAGTACTCACATACTTGATTTCCATCAATGGCTGAGCAGTTTGTGCATGATGTAGTCAACAATGGCAGTCGAGCTTGTACAATGGTTGTCGAGCTTGTCCAGTGGCAGTTGAGCTCGTGCGATGGTTGTAGAGCTCGTGCGATGGTTGTCGAGCTTGTGCGATGGCACTTGAGCTTGTTCGGTGGTTGTCGAGCTCATGCGATGGCAGTCGAGTTTGTACGATGGCAGTGGATCTTGTTCAATGGCAGTCGAGCTCGTGCAATGGTTGTCGAGCTTGTGCGATGGCAGTCGAGCTTGTACGATGGCAGTCGAGCTTGTGCGATGGTTGTTGCACTCGTGCGATGGCAATAGCTTGCGCGATGACAGTCAAGCTCATGCGATGGCAGTCAAGCTCGTGCGATGGCAGTCGAGCTCATGCGATGGCAGCGGAGCACCATCAACAGGATCCATAATTTGACTATGGGACGGGAGAATCCCCATGACCACAGAGCTCGTAATAATCCCCCATGGAAAATAATAACACTGGGGAGGAAATAATGGCCACATATAGAGATGTTTCCAGCTATGTAAGGCATTTTCACGAGGGTCATTAACTTATGGTACTATATGGTACCTTCTTGGGTAACTGTGGTATATCTACCTTGGGGCAGTCATCCTACCCCAATTTTTCTACAATAGTCCAAAAAGAAACAGAGATAGCGTTTTGTAAAATGAGGTTGAGGGAAACTATATCAATTATTGAGTTTTTCTGTAGTGCTGCTCGTTTTTTTATGGTGTACGGTACAATACCTAACAACTACATACAACATACTATATATTTCTTTTTGCAATCACGCGAGAAATGAAAATGACGTAGGAGAGGCAATATAAAGCACTACCAGATACTATTGGTGACAAGCTGTCAAAAGTAACGCTTAGGGAAATAGGCTTTTTTAAACAAATGCTATTTTTGAGAAATCGGCTATGCTCGAGAAATAGCCTATTTTCGAAATTCGAAAATCCCCTACTTCTCGCAGATAGCCTATATCTCGAAAATAGCCTATTTCTCGAAAATAGCAACACTAGTCACGTAGGAATAGTAAGTAGTGCTGTAGAGCTCAAAAATAGCCTATTTCTCGAAAATAGCTTATTTCTCGAAAATAGCTTATTTCTCAAAAATAGGCTATTTAATAAGCTATTTTCGAGAAAGAAGCTATTTTCAAGAAAGAAGCTATATTATAGGCTATATTATAGGCTATATTATAGGATATTAGGTTATTGGCTATATTATTGGCTATGATTGGCTTATATAAAAAATCTCGAAAATTTCACCCTGCACGAATCGCACACCTCCTAACAAGACACATCATTTTCTACGTTTTTATTGTGAAGTGTAGGTAAACAAAATGTTCATGCTTCCTCCTCTGAAACAAAACATATTTTTAGTGTTAGTTTCTTTATTTCACTGTTTCCCTCAACCTCGATGACTTAACTTTTATACAATAATTAATTATGGTCCTATGTATTCCCACCCCTACTGAATTAAGCTAAATCGACTGCTATGAGCCTTTCTGAGATTTGGTCTTGTTGCCCTGAAATAGTTTGGTGCGCGCCAGAAATTGGACTTGTAGATGTACAGAGGACCAGCTACAAACGCTATAACGGGCGTCCCTGTGCTGCACATCACTATTAGGTATTGTACCATAACGTACAACGTCAACAAGTACCAGTCAAAATTTCATAATCTGCAAGCAGAATAACTGATTAAATTACGGGGAGCGGAGGCAGTAATTTCCCCGGAAGATCTGGAAGATCCACGAGGATCTTACAAATCTTTGGGAAGCTTCTCTTACTACGGAGGAATAGTCGAGTTCGACGATAACTTTGACTGGATACGTAGGAATCGTCAAGCACACGTGCGTTGCACGAGTAAAATGTAGAGGTGGTGACACCTGTCACCACCATAATTCTAAAAATACCGACCTCTGCAACTGGTTTGCATGTTGGGGCAACAGGCCATCAGAATCTACTTTAATTACTAGCTTCCTCATCATTTCCGCCTAGCTCGGCCGCAGCTCCGCCTCGGCTAAATCTTGTCAGTTTATAACAACAAGGTCGACACCATCTCCGCCGCCCGAAGGCTGGCGTTGAGAGGAAGCGGGTTTGGCGCCTCCGACGAGGTCGCCACCGCAATCGCTGCAGGCGTTGCCATCAATCTGGCAGATGCTTTGATGGTGACTCTTGGGAGCCGCTTCGATACGCTGGACCAAGAGGATAAGGATACTATCCTTGACCTTTATTTTCCCACACCGACTGTGGACGAGCCGGCCGACGCCTCACAGGTGCCCGAGGCACCGAGCTTGCCCGACGGCCCACAAAAGCTCCGCCCTCCTTCGCCGAATGAGCAAGGGGGCGATGAAGCTGCCGGTTCTCCGAGTGGGAGCGTTGACGCTCCACTGGAAAAGAAAGGTGCCCTCTCCTCTCCGGAGGATGACTCCTCTAATGAGTTTGAGTCCCCATGTCGTGATGGGAGCACCTCTCCCGGCGAGCTTCCGGTCGATAACCTCAACCCCTCATGGCAAACCTTTGGCCGAGGCCCAAGGGAGCAGGGTGGAGGCCGCGGCAAACTCCGCCGCCTCACCCGTCGCCTGAGCCGTATGTCCATCCGAGTGAGCTGGATGTCCCCGTCAAATGGGCCGGTGCAGACTCCAGGGCCGTTTGCCGTGGAAGCAGCTAGGGCTAAGGATCCACTGTATCGGAAGCCCTCGCATCAGAGGCGATCCGTGAATCCACCCAGCGCCGAGGACAACGATGAAGAGGATGACCAGCAAGGTACCGGGAATAACAACGAGGGGAACAATGTCGACCAGCCACCCGATGACCCGGCACCTCCCGCCAATCCACCAGGAGGTGGCAAAGCTCCCGCCCCTGGCGGTGGAGCTGGCGGTGGAGATGATGATGGGGATGATGGCAATGACCCCATGGACAGCGATGACGATTCAAGCGTCCAGTCCGACGAGTCTGATACACTCGCGGAGGACCCCGAGAATGCGGGGAACGGCAAGTTTTACAAGGCCCAGACCCTGAATGGGCGGGCCATGGTCAAGATGTTCCGCAGGTTTTGTGACCTGACGGACCGGGACGCTAATGCCATTGTTGTTTACTTTGGTGTATATAGCGAGGCCCGTCTTGCCGAGTTCCGGGAGGAGCACTGGAAGGATACATTCACCCAGTGGCAGAAGCGCCATCCCAACCGAGACGGAACTGAGCGGGCGATGGTGCTCTCACCCCCGCAACAGGACCGGATTAGGTGTGCCGCCTGGGCGTGCCAACACCGCCAGCGTGTCCCATGGCCCTTGACGTACTTCTCCGTGGGTATGTTACGCCCAGTACACTTCGAGCCCATCTGTGCCCAGATGGAGCGCAAGGAGGAGGGGAAGATCACTATCAAGATGATCCCCGACCTCAAGGACATTTCCAAGTGGAAAGACCGGGGACATAATTCCATGTCCAAGCACTTCCGGGACTTTGAAACCTACCTCTCCCAACATTACGGGGTCGAGGGTTTCCCCCTTGATTGGGTGGTACGCAAGAACCTCGCGTCGATCCGATGGGAGACGGTAGGCAGTGCGGGCGCGCAGGTCGAGGGAAAGAAGCCGGACTTTTTCAAGTTCGAGGAGGCAGACCACTACTGCCGCTACTTCAAGAGTATTGTCCCTCCAAACGATGAGATCCACGTCCGCATTCTGACCGCCGATACGGCGGAAGCAACATTGGCTGCTTGGGAGAACGGAAGACGGTCGGATTGCCGAAGCGATACCTTCCGCCGTGATGACGCTATCATCCTCCAGCTAGCCAGGGTAGCTTTTGCTGAATCTCCTGGGGAGATCCACTTTATGCACAAGAGAGGAAAGACGGTACAGAGTGGCATGGCATATTTTGCGTGCAAGGGCCAGTTCATCGGCATTAACACTGCCTGAATGGAATGTGACCTCACGAGAGATGTCCTCCGGAAGATGCGATATGAAGGGGAGTCGCGTAGTTGGAATTGGGACAAGCAATGCGCCAAGTTTCACACGCAGATCCATGTGATCGATGAGTGGGCCACCGAAGGTTTGGCCACGCGCATGTCCAACGAGGACCAGATCAGTGCATTCCTCAAGATGATCCCCAAGGACTGTAAAAATAGCGAATTAGTTATCGCTAAAGGTATCATCAAGGGTGACAGATCACGGTTCCCCACCCTGGTTGGCAAAGTCATCCCTCACCTAACCCTGTCCATCGAGACCAAGGAGCTCGGTACGTCCGCTGCCAAACGTACTATTGCCAACATGAGCGTCGGACCGGGAAGTCGTCACGTACCACCACCGGGAAATTGCGTCTTGTAGACGGCAAAGTGGTGGGGACCATCGAGGGCCTTCACTACTCCGAAGAGATTTGGAAGGCCATGTCTGCTGAGCAGAGGGCGCAGTGCCTGTCGCTTTGTAAGGCGTAGAGTTCAAAGTGTGCCGCGAAGGCCACGAGCACTGCAGGGTCTGGACCGGTCCCGATGGACGTGTCCAACCAGATAGAGACTTTGACGCAGGCAGTCCAGGGCCTCGATTCCAACCGAGAGAGCAGACACCGGTCATCGAGCCGTCATACCAGCTCCCGCCGACGCGGTTCTGTCTCTCCCGTGGCTCCCATTGGTCAGGAGCGCATGAGGGGCGCCGTCGCCATTGACGGCTTGGGCCATCTTTGGGTTTGGGATCTGCTGGTTCCTGTGGGACACAGTCCAGGGGAACTGGTTTGTTTTGTGATGCTTCTCAGCTTAGCCCTGGGTTAGGTGCACATTGACATGTGTGTAGCGTGCGGACTGTTAATTTATCCCGCGCTGTTGGCAGTACCCGTAGCCGAAGTAATGTACTAAGAGTTGAGTTAGACTCCCATGCTGACACTTGTGTTGTAGGCCGGAATGCGTTGATTATTCATGAGCAGCCTAATGTAGTTATGGTTAGTGGTTTTGACCCCTCCCAACCAGCTCGACAGGCTAATGTTGTGGATGCTGCTGCCGAGACTCAGGGGACCACTTGATCTTGATGATCAACCAGGCCATCTATGTGCCTGAGGTTGAGAATTGTCTACTCTGTCCCATGCAATGCAGGATGAATGGTGTGGCGATACATGAGGTTCCGAAGTTCCTCACCACACATCCCACTACCTCAACCCATTCAATCCTGATTGCCGACCCCTCAGATGCTGCCCACCGGTACACCATCCCGCTACAACTTGAGGGCGTTGGAAGCTATTTCGAGTATGCCCTCCCTACCTCTGCTGAGTTTGAGGATCCTGAGATCCCCCACTTGGAGTTGACGGCCGCGACACCGGCCTGGGAGCCCTATGACAAGGATTTGGCGTCTCTCGAGGAGAGCCACCTTGATTTCAGGGGACACTTGATCTCTGCCACGCGAAGTGATGGCCCGCACCGTATAGCAGAGATGGGGACACTTCCAGCCGACGCTGTTAGTGATGAGGAACCCCACTGGAAACTTAGTCCAGTTTCCCTGCAGTATAATGCTGCTGACGTGAGGGACGACGATAACTTTGGTGCGGCGCTTGAGGCGGCCCGCCAAGTGGTGTTGGTGCTAACTCATCACACAGAGACCTATGACGTTTGTGGAGTCCGCTCGGGTGAATGGCAACGGGCCGTGGACTACGTCACTCTGCCCAATCGTTGGCAGATCCCACTACACAAGGCGAAGAACACGGTCCGACAGACTACGCAGCGAGGCGTGCATACGGTCTTGTATCCGACGTAGCCAAGGCGTTTTTGGACAAACGATCTGATGTTGCGCTACAGGAGGATGCCGTGCAACCTCTTTAGCGACACCATGTTCTGCCCGAAGGTCCAGGCACAGATCTTTGCGACTGACTTTGGATGGAGCCGATGCTACCCCATGTCACGCAAGGGTGAAGCCCATGAGGCCCTTGGTCTCCTATTTGCGCGGGAGAGGGTCCCTCCCAAGATGATCACTGATGGCACAAAGGAGATGAGATTGGGAGAGTTTGCTTGGAAGTGCAAGGAGGTCTCATGCCTCTTGCAGAGCACAGAGCCCTATTCTCCATGGTCTCACTCTGCCGAGTGCAAGATTAGGGAACTCAAGATGGGAGCCGCCAGGAAACTGACCAGATCAGGGGCCCCTCGCGCCTGTTGTGGTGCTTTGCGCTCGAGTATGAGGCTTATGTCCGCTCGCACACTGCACACGATATCTATCGTTTAGATGGCCGGGTCCCCGAGACTGTGGTATCCGGGGAAACAGCAGACATTAGCCCTTTCTGTGAATTCGGCTTTTGGGATTGGGTTAAATTTCGAGGCCAAGGTGTTGCTTTTCCTGGCGACGCGCTCGTACTTGGGTCCAGCATTGATGTAGGTCCGGCTATGACCTCGCGCATCATGAAGGCAAACGGGGAGATCGAAGACCGTTCCACGGTTCACTCCCTCACTCCCAAGGAGTGCGTTAATGCTGCCTTGTATCAGGAACACAGAAGTTCCTTGAAGCCATCCGGGACAGGTGGGGGGAGAAGACTCGGATAAAAGACCTCGGTCCTGATGTTCTGAACCTTGTGCCCGACCCAGAGAATAATGAGCCCTCGGAAGATGAGGACGGGCCGTCGTTCCCCGAATTGGACGAAGAGCTCAAGGACGTTGAAGCGTCTGGGGACTTCCTGGTTAACACCGAGGTGCTACTCCCGGTGAGGAATGCCCAGGAACTCGCAAGAGTCCTACGCCGTAAGCGCGGCCCCGATGGGTCACCAGTGGGTACCACTCGTGGTTCCCCGATGGGAGGACTGAGGAGTTGGCAGCAAATGTCATTGCTGAGGCTGTTTACGCCCAGTGTGATGCCGACAGCAATCAGTACGTCCTCTTGGACGCCATCGTGGATTACCGCAAGGATCCATCCGTGGCTGTTGCCTGGAAAGACCAGGTTTCGGTCGTTGATGGAAAGAAGACTGTTAAACGCTCCACCAAAGGGTGGGAGCTGTGTTGCGAGTGGAAGGACGGGAGCACTTCTTGGCAGAAGTTGTCCGACCTTAAAGACTCTCACCCTCTTCAGGTTGCAGAGTTCGCATTTGCTGCTCAAATTGTCGATGAACCTGCATTTAACTGGTGGGTGAAACGGGTCCTCAAGAAGAGGGACCGGATTTTCTCCTTGGTTAAGCGCCGAAGCGCTCGATACCACAAGCGGACTCATAAGTATGGGATTGAACTCCCCAAGACTGTCGACAAAGCTTACGCCATCGATCGTGCAACTGGTACTACCTTTTGGCACGATGCGATTGAGAAGGAGATGAAAAACGTGCGAGTTGCGTTTGACGTTCTGCCTGACGGTGTCGCGCCACCCCCGGATCATCAGTACATTCGTTGTCATATGATCTTTGACGTCAAAATGGAAGATTTCCGTCGCAAGGCCCGGCTCGTAGCCGGGGGACATGTGACGAAGGCCCCAGCAACCCTCACTTATGCCAATGACGTGTCTCGAGAGACCGTACGGATCACCCTGCTCTTAGCAGCGCTGAACGACATTGACATATGGGCCGCTGATGTTCTTAATGCCTACATCACCGTGCCATGCCACGAGAAAATCTGGACCAATCTTTGGAAAGAGTTTGGTGACGATTCCGGCCGGAAAGCCATAGTAGTCCGAGCACTATATGGCCTCAAGTCTAGTGGTGCAGCCTTCAGGGCGCATCTGGCAGGGTGCATGCGCCAGATGGGCTATCGATCATGCCCAGCTGACCCTGACCTGTGGCTCAAGGAGCAAACAGACCGCAAGGGTAGGAAAATATCTGTTATGTTGATGACTTGCTGGTGGTCCACCATAACCCCAAGTGCATCATGGACAGGATTAACAGCTTCCTCCCACTGCAGCCCAACTCGGTCGGCCCGCCTGAGATGTATCTCGATGCCAAGCTTAAGAGGAAGGCCTTCGAGGACGGCACCTTGGCCTGGGGACTTTCCCCCGCCAAGTATGTTCAACAAGCTGTTAAGAATGTTGAGACATACCTCAAGACCAATCTCGAAGGACGGTTTTCCTTGCCGAAGCGAGGCGATAACCCGTTCCCATGTGATTACGCCCCTGAAGAGGATGTCACACCACTGCTGGAGCCCGCTGTGGCTACATATTACATGCAGTTGATTGGAGTCCTTAGATGGATGTGTGAGCTTGGGTGGATCGACATCTGCACTGAGGTCTCCATGTTGTCTTCCTTTGCTGTGATGCCGCGCGAGGGACACCTGGAGGCGGCACTGCACGTGTTCGCATATTTAAATTCGAAGTCCAACTCCCGGCTCATCTTTGACCCGATGGAGCCCTTCACGAACCAGTAAAAATAAAAAATTAAACAGAGAGACACAAATATTAGTGTAATGCAGAAGTAATAATAATATTAACAAGTAATTACTATTATCAATCAGACAATTACACATGAGATCATTCATCTTGCGATCCACATATCCTTTCTGCTTATACTGGGTATTTAATTGGTCGAGACCTCATTACAACCATTACATGAATCAGTGAACTGAATTCAAAATGATTTTGTAATGTGTAAGGAATTATTAAGTGAAATGAATTCAAAAAGATGCTGTAACTCAAGCAGCAACACTGTAAAGGACAAACATCAACACAAAATGCCTGGCTTTACAGTAATTTGCTGCCTCGGTTAGTTTATCTTCGAGTCTTACAAGATATTACACTTTACATTTGGGGTGCTTCATCCTACGTAGCATATCAAGTGTGAATGTCAGCCTGGTGTTCAACTGCACTTAATCCATACAATGCAAGGATGAGAGCATAAAGAAAACCCAACAATGAAAAAAATGGACCCTCGTTTCCAAAGTAGGATGTTGACACCTTGACCCTCACCATGTCCCCAATCACAAATGAGCCAACAATGCACAGCGACATCACACTATCCTTATTCCATTGTCTATATGGTCCTAAAAATCTATCTGAAATCGCACCTGTAATCAATTGTGTAATTGCTGCGTCCAATGCCTCACCATACCATAGCCAATAGCGAGTAATGTCGCTGCCCATCTTTGACAACCTGGCAAACAGTCATACAATACAAACAATGTAAAAACAATTGCTGCATTAAATTTGAGATGTTCGCGTTTGCTAGGATCTTTGGAATCGTCTCGGTTGTGCTGAATCGTGGAGTTTATTGTACAAAAGACATCTTCGGACAGAGTGCGGAGGGCCACAGGAACGTGGATTACGTAGGTGGACAAAGGAGGAGTTCCTGACACTTCTCCTTGTGCGTTGGGGCAAGTGGTTGTTCGTCAACATGTTGCAACGGAGTTTTTTACTTGATGGCACGGTTGTTTTCGACAGAGTTGAAGCACAATGCTGGCGCAAGTAATGACAACAGCAGGGATTGCGAGTCAACGAAGTCTCCACATGTTGACAGGAGAACTCGGGAGCACGGGCGAGAACTGGGCGAACTGGGCGAACAAGTGGATATGTAAGAAGTCTCTTGTTGCGAGGCTTTGTGTGCTGATGGGAGTCACGGCAAATCGCGAAGACGAGAATAAATCACGAAGGTGTGCCATGGAGATGTTTGATGATACAAGAATTATTTTTGTTAGTGTGTTTTACTGGTTACGAGCTCAGCACGTAACTTGCAGGGAACTTGAGGGAGCTTGACTGAAACATAAAATTTTGCAATAGTAATGGTAATGATCATGATCATGACAATTTTCGGTCATTATCATGATCATTACAAAACCAATACCTCATGTGACAAAATTACGTCAAATTATTGATTTAGAAGTACCTTTCTCCCCAACAGAGGAGTAATGACGCATGAGATGGTGTAAAATAAAACCTCCGAAACAAAAACTGCTCTACATACGTACCCTAGTACACAGTGTGATCAAAACAGTGGGAGTCAACCGTTTTGATAATGATCATGATCATGAGCGAAAGATTGACAACCCCTAATGTGTTGCAGTGGACGATCACTTGGATCATATATATGACCTAAGTACGTGGTGTCAGAGTTCACAAGGAATGAAACAATATTTCGGATAAATAAGTTTTATGTGTATCTATACAGTAGCAATGGACATTCCGCCCCATAATTTATAATTTTGAGTATTGTAGCATTACGGTGAAAAAAATTAAGGGGAATCCCCCTGATTTTGAGATTGTCAACAAAATTAAGGGGAATCCCCCAATATTCTGCTAGTCTAACCAGTCTAGCAGAATATGTTTCCCCCCATTACCAAAGTTTTCTCATGCTTTGATTTTTCTAATTAAATTGCTAATCCACTGCTGCCGTCACTGGCCCTCCCTCCTTCTCCAAGAGACCTTTGAGCCTGCCAATTGTATCAACAGCTCGCAAATCCCTTAAAGAAAGGGGAGAGGGTGAGTGTGCCTCCATTTAAAATTTGTATCCCCCCACTACCAAAGTATTCTCACCCTTTGATTTTTCCAATTAAATTGCTAATCCCCTGCTGTTGTCCCTGGCCCTCCCTCCTTCTCCAGGAGACCTTTGATCCTGCACATTGTATCAACAGCTCGCGAATCCCTTAAAGAAACATGCAAGGGTGAGTGCTGCTCTTTTTTTCTTTTGAGTCCCCTCCCCACTTTCCTCCTTATCTCACTTCCAATTGTTCAATTGAATTGCTATCCCTTTGATGGAACCAACGCCCCTCCCTCTTTTTCCAAGAGGCCTTTGAGCCTGCCAACTGTATCAATAGCTTGCGAATCCCTCAGAGAAATGGGAGAGGGTGAGTGCTGCTCTTTTTTCTTTTGCTTCCCCTCCCCACTTCCATCCTTATATCACTTCCAATTGTTCAATTGAATTGCTATCCCTTTGATGGGACCTATACCTCCCTCCCTCCTTCTCCAAGTGACCTTTGAGCCTGCCAATTGTATCAACAGCTCGCGAATCCCTTAAAGAAAGGTGAGAGGGTGATTGCTGCTCTTTTTCTCTTTTGCTTCCCATCCCCACTTCCATCCTTATCTCACTTCCAATTGTTCAATTGAATTGCTATCCCTTTGATGGGACCTATACCTCCCTCCCTCCTTCTCCAGGAGACCTTTGAGCCTGCCAATTGTATCAACAGCTCGCGAATCCCTCAGAGAAAGGGGAGAGGGTGAGTGTTGCTCTTTTTTTCTTCTGCTTCCCCTCCCCAATTTCATCGTTATATCACTTCCAATTGTTCAATTGAATTGCTATCCCTTTGATGGGACCTATACCTCCCTCCCTCCTTCTCCAAGTGACCTTTGAGCCTGCCAATTGTATCAACAGCTTGCGAATTCCTCAGAGAAAGGGGAGAGGGTGAGTGCTGCTCTTTTTCTCTTTTGCTTCCCATCCCCACTTCCATCCTTATCTCACTTCCAATTGTTCAATTGAATTGCTATCCTTTTGATGGGACCTATACCTCCCTCCCTCCTTCTCCAAGTGACCTTTGAGCCTGCCAATTGTATCAACAGCTCGCGAATCCCTTAAAGGAACATGCAAGGGTGAGTGTTGCTCTTTTTTTCTTTTGCTTCCCCTCCCCACTTCCATCCTTATCTCACTTCCAATTGTTCAATTGAATTGCTATCCCTTTGATGGGACCTATACCTCCCCTCTCCTTCTCTGAGAGACCTTTGAGCCTGCCAATTGTATCAAGAGCTCGCGAATCCCTCAAAGAAAGGGGCGAGGGTGAATGCTGCTCTTTTTTTCTTTTGCTTCCCCTCCCCAATTTCATCGTTATATCACTTCCAATTGTTCAATTGAATTGCTATCCCTTTGATGGGACCTATACCTCCCTCCCTCCTTCTCCAAGTGACCTTTGAGCCTGCCAATTGTATCAACAGCTTGCGAATTCCTCAGAGAAAGGGGAGAGGGTGAGTGCTGCTCTTGTTTCTTTTGCTTCCCCTCCCCAATTTCATCCTTATCTCACTTCCAATTGTTCAATTGAATTGCTATCCTTTTGATGGGACCTATACCTCCCTCCCTCCTTCTCCAGGAGACCTTTGATCCTGCCAATTGTATCAACAGCTCGCAAATCCCTTAAAGAAAGGGGTGAGGGTGATTGCTGCTCTTTTTTTCTTTTGCTTCCCCTCCCCACTTCCATCTTTATATCACTTCCAATTGTTCAATTGAATTGCTATCCCTTTGATGGGACCTATACCTCCCTCCCTCCTTCTCCAAGAGACCTTAGAGCCTGCCAATTGTATCAACAGCTTGCGAATTCCTCAGAGAAAGGGGAGAGGGTGAGTGTTGCTCTTTTTTTCTTCTGCTTCCCATCCCCACTTCCATCCTTATATCACTTCCAATTGTTCAATGGAATTGCTATCCCTTTGATGGGACCTATACCTCCCTCCCTCCTTCTCCAGGAGACCTTTGAGCCTGCCAATTGTATCAAGAGCTCGCGAATCTCTTAAAGAAAGGGACGAAGGTGAGTGCTGCTCTTTTTTTCTTTTGCTTCCCCTTTCCAATTTCATCCTTATCTCACCTTCATTGTTTCATTCTGATATGGAGTTGGCATTGTATTGTCTTACATCAATTCAATGAATATACCAGATGATCCAGGCCACCTAGGCAAGTTCATCGATGAGGATGAAGTATCAGATCAAGAACTGCGCGAACTTGACGTGGCTATTCCAGAAGTTGAAGAGGATAATAGCATAGATGGACTACCAATATTCCTCAAGACTTTGTGGGACACTGGGAAGGTAGAGAAAACTATTCACCCTCAAACAGGGAAGAAGGTATGGAAGTGCCACTTCTGCAACGGAATATGGTCAGAATGGAACCATACCAAGGCGGTCGGCCACGTCACAGGAGGCGGTAGGGACATTGCTAGCTGTAAGATGATTCCACCCCAGTGGAGAAAGGTATTCAGTGCATTTTTCAATTCGAAACTCCAAGCACGTGCCAAGAGAGCGGAGAATCTCCATAACTTCAATTTGTCTCTCGCAGAAAAGGAGTCGAATGCAATGCTTCTGTACAACGCTTCCAAAGATGCTTCTGTCTCTGCTAGAAACCCAAAAAAGCATTCTCCTTCCAACATGGAGTTATCCCTGATTCCTAACAGTTCTGTTGTCTCTACAATATCTAAACCATCAGGCGAAGCTGGCATGAAGAGGCAGAAAGTGTATCACCAACAGAATTTGGCGAACACTATAGCAACGAAGAAAGCTCCTGCCGAGGCGGAAAGGCAGCTGAGTCTGATGATAAATCACTTCATTACTGCTAACGCACTTCTATTCCATCTCTCTGAGTGTCCCTTACTGAACAGGATGTTAGTGTTTGCAAGGAACACAACCAACTCCTACAAGCCACCGAGAAGGACCGAGATGAGTGGCGCATTACTTGATGCAAACTACACCGCCTACCAAACTTCCTCCATTGCAATGCTTCTCGCGAATGCCAACATTTTTGGCCTAGGTATATGTGGTGATGGAGCCACCATCGGTAAAATTCCCATGATGAATGTCCTTGCTGCTTTAGCTGGTAACCCAAATTGTGTTCTTGATATCGTTGACTGTAGTTGTCACATGAGTGAAGGCCGCAAAAAAGATGCATACTATATCTGTCAGCAGATGTTACCTAAAATGCGTTTGCTTGATCCTGATAGAAAACGGTTTGATTGGATTTCATTTGATGGGGCAAGTAATGTCCAGAAAGCTCCTCAATGCACTGTTACTATTGGGGTGGAGCACACTGTATCTCTTCTCTTTGGAAAAGTCATGTCCATTCGTCCAATGAAGGAAATGTGTGGCTTCTCTAATAAGGTTTGTTCGATCACGTGTGTCCCTTCAAGAATTACACAGTATCTAACATATCGTTTTTGCTTTGTCATAGCTCAGGGAAGTTTTTGGCTCAGTCAGACATGCGCCTCACTCAGTCTTCCGGAAGATCAGTCAAGTTCACAACAATGGTAAGATGCTTCTGTTCATTGAACCTTCGGAGTGTAGGATGGGTGGGGAGGCCCTCCAGTTACTAAAGGTGTTACGATTGAAGGACACCATTATGGAGGCAACCAAGAGTAAAGTTTTTGTAGAAGAGAAGAAATTCCATTTTATTTGGGAAATCATGCGGCACGAAGGTTTTTGGGATTTACTCTTTGCTATTTGCCAGTGTTGGTACCATATGTTCCGTCTTTTGAGGCTTGCTGATCTTGCCATTGGAGGAATCGACAAGGTGAAGTATTATGTATGTCAAATGGACAGACTCCTTGACTCAGGGTTGAAGAATGTTCTTCTTAAATGGAGAAGTCTAGACTGTCCATATTACAAGCTCCTTCTTGCTTCCACTAGAAAGATTGACACCAGAGGAGGTGTCAGCTCATCTATTGAAGGCCGGACTGAGGAAACATACAAGACTGAAGAAGCAGGCAAGTACTTCTTATGTTTCACTTCCCATTTCCAAACCAACACTCAATTTCTTTTAACCTATTCATGAGAGATGATGAATCTAGCTCTGATGAGGAGAGTGATAGTAGTATTGAGGGAGAAGAAGCTGCAGAGTCAGACAATGAGCCCGAACCTGAGGAGCCTCTGGATGAGTTTGAGAAATTGGAGTACTTGGCCAAGAAGCATGTCATGGATCACAGACCAAGGCTTTTACCTGACCACATTCTGGCTGCTTATATCTGCAGTCCACATACAGAAGTGTTGAAGCATGCATTTGATGTGAATAATCTTGACCCTAAAGATCGCTTGGCCTGTGAAAGGCTTTTGAAGAAGCTAATGGTCCCTGTAGGAATTTCAGATGAACAATAGCAAGAGAGAACTGAAGCAGAGGTCATTGATACCTTTCTGACAGAACTATAACTATTTCAGACAAGGAGTGGACCGTTCCAGTCTCGTCACATTTGGATAATTGCAGAGGACCCAAAGACAATGGCACATGTGTGGCATCACAAGTACTCCTATCCATTCACTAAAGTATTTGGTAAGTTTGCATGTTTTGTGACATCCAAACCAACAGGAATTGGAAGAGCGGATCGCCATTGGAAAGCGGTGAAGAGAAATAAGAAGGGTAAGCGGGGAAACCTCTCAACAGACAAAGCCAAGAAGTTGCCATGCATCACAGCAGCCTACAGTTATGAGAGGGCACAATTGAGGAGAGTGGAGTCTCAGAAGGCCGGTAAACTGTGGGAAGATGATGACTTCGAGAACTATGATAAATTCTGCTCACAACAACTTTTGGAGATTCCTCTGACAGTTACAAGAATTTTCAGGGCATGGGAAGAGGGTTGGGAGAAAGTTCAGTTTAATAGTGCTTGGGATGAGAGGTTTGCTGCATGGTTTTCGGCTAAGTATGAAAACTTGGCATGGTATGATCCTGATTCAAAGAAGCTCGCATGCACTCAGCGGTTGGGGATTGTGCAGTGTTGATAAAGCTGGACAAGAACAGTGAAAGGAAGAGAGAAAAGGGAAAAGGATTGGCATATGTTCTGATGGGGATGTACGATGACATATATGATGAGGACAAGAGTCGCCTAGATAATGATCCCTGTAGTTATGAATTCTATGAGATGAGCAGTGCCGGCGGGGAGGATTTTTATTGGATGGTTACCAAATTATACAAAGTTAATCCTGTGCCTGGGTTTAGGATTTGTGCCTACAATGATTGTGACAGTCTAGGAGAAGTGAATGACGATGACAATGAATCAAATGATGATGTCAGTGAGCCAATTGGGTGATGGAAGAGTTTGCTTTTCCCACCATTGTGTTGTTGTGGGTTTTTCAGTAAACTAGATAGTTGAGTGATTTTTGTAAACATAAAAGAGAGACTACTGAGATTCTGGATTATTACTGTAATATTACTGTAATATTACTGTAATATTACTGTAATATTACTGGAATAATACTGGTACATTACTGGTACATTACTGGAATATTGGTGCTCATGAAGCTACACCATGCAGACATTAGATTACTGTCAGAGTTCTGATTACTGTCGAAATCACAGTAATATTACTGTGATGACAGAGGAGTAGGAGTCGCAGTAACGTGACGTCACCTAGATCCTACCTAGATGAGGGAAAAATATTGGTTCTGGTTATGGGTCCTGGAATTCGGGTCAGTAACCAGTAACTAGTTCTGATTACTGACCACTGGACCAGAATCTAAAAATCGGAATTTGAAACTTAGCCATCGCGTGAACAGCTCAAACTTAAAACCAGTCGCTTGATACAAAAGCTCAAATCAACGCGGAACCATGATCTTTCATTTCAATTGCCTTCGTCAGAACAAAGTCAATTGCTCAAATGAAATGGAACCAACTCCTCTCAACAGGAAAAATTTGAACTTGGTTCATCGTATGATTTATTAGCAATTGTCGTAGACCAGGGAAATGTGACCAAGAAATTCGCTGATACGAAAGGAAAGACCGTTGGTAATCGTGTGTCACTGCAAGCCTGTTCATTACCTGTTTCGTCATGCAGTTCTCAGATGCATACAGACAATTCCATTGTTTCATTGGTGGTGGATGAAAACACTCCTCCCTCTAAAGCAGAGCCAAAACTACCCCTACCCTCAAATCACCACGTGACATTTTCCTCCTATGTGAACTTCACATCATCCCGGTCTCCCACAATGACTTGAAAGTTCACACCGCACAAACAAACAAATACAGGAGACAGAGTCACGGCCATTTCACTGGCATGTACTCTCAGTACAAGAAAAACGTCAAGTTTGCTTTAGACAGGTGCAGTTAGAGTGAATGTCGCGTACTAAACTAACCTGAGGAGAAAGGTAAATCATGGGTGAGTGAGGCAAATATTGTTGAAGCACCGAATTGTTTCCAATCTCCAATCAAATGGCTTAGGATTTGCTGATTCAAATTTAATCGAAGCACGAGGTTGATCGAGTCAGGAGCTGTTCGTAAGGTTTTCTCAAGACATACTACTCCACGCAAGATTATAGGGAATAGAGACATGTTGTATGTGACGATCGCGCAGGGTGTGCTTGATCCAGGATCATGTTCAAATAATGTTGCCTGCTTCATTTCAGGTCATCTCCTCCATCAACTTGACTGTTGAAACTTATGGATCTTTATCTAAATACACTCCAAAGTCTGAGATGACAACTCCCTTGGAGAGCAAATTTTGTCGTCAAGACGATCAAACACCTCCACTGGAGGGCATAAATTTTGAGCAATGTTGTCTAAACAATGCACGTCCCCAACAATTGAGATGGGTGTTTCCAGAACTTTTTTTATTAAAGTACACCCAATGTTGTGTCGAGTTCACAGTACTTGATTTATATTGCTAAGGCGCAGGCCTTGCTGTGGTAGCTTGGTTAATCAGGGCTATCTGTGTCTTGGGTTGACTTTCCATATGTTGTGAAAGCGCATGGTTCTCTAGAGACATGTTGATGGGAACTGAAGGTTTCTATGTTGCACAGAATGTAATTTACCACAAGTTTCAGCAGCCATCATATTATATATGATACAGGGGTCATTGGGTCACCAAAATCGTTGTTGAGTTACTTATACTTTACTGCTTGAATTTACTGCCGAATGACCCAGAGTATAGGGACCACCGGATTATAGGGACCACTCGACTAAATCCACTGGTATTTGTCTTTTTCTAGTGGTTCCGCGATGCTAAATCCACTGGTAACCACCCAGTTAGTTTCTCCTGAATGCCAGCATCACACCGATATGTAGTGCTCCCCATGACTCACGATGGGTGCCGAGAAACATCCAATGCGGTCAGAAGTCAGAAGACATCTCGGCACATGGTCGAGGGGTGAAGCAAGGGAGGGAGCAATAGAATGTGGTACAATTTACCTACGTAGAGGTAAATTTAACCATACCCACCGTGTTAAAAATACTAAAAAAACGGCATTATAAGGAACACTCAAATGTATCTTTTGACATTTGTGTGGCCTTATACTCCGTGTTAGTGATAATCTTTTGGTCCTGTTGTACGCGGGTTTCGTAGTCTCAGTTGCGATAGTGTTGTCAAATTCTTTTTGTAAAAGCACCCTTGACTCTGAGTATTTTGTAAGTCTTCATATTTGACTTCTTTGACATGAAATTCTCCCCTCAAGTACCAGTCAAAAACTATTTCAAGGAATTTGTACTATTTAAAAGAACTAAGCAGTTTTGTATGGATTCCCATACTTTTTGGCATACTTCTACGTGAGCTTCATCCCATAAGCGAAATTTTTATCTACACAAAAAACACACCAAGGTCTACGGTGTACCGTCTTTAGCATGTTTCCCGTGGGTACCAAGAAAATATGTGGGCACCAAAATTAGAGCTGGGGTAAAATGTGGGCACGTAATTTTGCCAAATGTGGGTATCAACATGTATTCTATAGCAATACGTGTATATGTGTGTACTTAGCTGTAATGTTAGTTTGAATAGTTCTATTCCTCGTTCGTAAAACTTTAATCAATAGTCTTACAAAAATGTGGGCACTTAGTTGAATATGGGGGCACTTGGCGGAATATGTGGGTACCACAAAATGGCCACTAGTTTATGTGGGCATGAAAATGTGCCCAATGTGGGTACCCTACCCACGGGAAACATGCTTAAAGACGGTACTATTTCAAGGAACTATCACAGAAGATGCTTCTGCAGTGACGTTCTGGGACAAAACCATCCAATTGATTTGACATCCTGGGAAGCTGGACTTAAGCCCTTCATACTGTCATTGATAAAGCCGCAATGTTGCGGTGACACTGGGGGCATACTATGGGGTCACTATAGCAGGGTAAACTTTGTCAACTTAGGTGACATAATAGTTCCTGGAAATAGTTTTAGACCGGTATCTTGTTTGTCTGCGAAACTTTCCCTCCAACTCAATGATGAATGTGTGGCTACAGCAGCTTGTCTTCCTAACTTAGCCCATCTACAAGACTGTCTAAGCTTTTTGATCGAGTCACTACAATCATAGATCAGAAATATTATCTGAAACCTCCATTTTACTTTAAGGACCTTGATCTCTGTTGTCAAATAAAGAACAGCAAAACGAAGGATCCTCCCTGATCAAAAGATACGTGACTTCAAGTGATTTCAACGGCGCCCCTTCTGCATCATCATGCCCATCTGTTTGAGCCACATTTGTTTCTCCTTCTTCATTAAAGGTTGACGTTTCCTCTGCCGCTGCCACTTGAAAAGGATACATGTGATTACAAACATCCGGCGTCCTGAGTGCATCAGGGCACGCTTTTAGCAGCTCTTTCACATCGCCCCATGAGCATGTGTTGTGCAATGAATTTCGGTAACCACCGTCCAAGAATAGATGGAGTGGCAACCGACCTTTTGGTGTAGGAACTCGGGCACTTTCCGGACAGAGGTGGAGAAGGTATTGAATCATCGAGCATGGCAATTGGGGAGTGTTCCATCGCACCGTTTCTAGGCAGGTGGATGCTAGGTATTGTTCTGAGGTCAGAAAATGGTTAACGTTGGTATCGGAAGAAGAAGATGAAGACAGGAGGTAAGTGATGTCACCGCAGGCCCAATGGAGTGGCAAAAGCCCAAACGAATCTTCTTGCAGTAATGCTTCGGACATCAGTTGCGCTTTCTCGCAGGAATCTTCGGTAGTTGACGCAACCATGTTGGCGGTCGTCACTAGAATACTAGCCACCAATGCCAAAACGGGAAAATCACTGTATTTCGTTACAATGATTGACGCAGGAATAGGATTCCATGGAGGACCGCCAGGTGAAAGATGACATGCCGTAGTACCAATTGCAGCCGATGCTATAGCATTTGCCCCCGCTTGAATGAGCACCCAAATTCGATCCCAGATGCCTTCTATGGAGGATCGCTCGCTCGAATCTGAAAATACTATTGAACCTAATGCACGCGATACCAATTCTTCTGGATTGCTTTTTGAATGTTGAGTTTGCTCATTTCCAGTCTCTTCCCGCTGCAAGTTCTCGCTGCTTTCGGAATTATCATCTTCGTCATTGTAGCCATCATTCTCACCATTACTATCGCTCTCATCTTCTGACTCCTCATGTTCCTCGGCCAAACACTCAATGTACCAAATCATCAATTCGTCAATGGGCAGTCTTCCCTCAGCACTGCAAACCAACACTGCCCGAGGAGTAGTGGGATGTGTCGTGAGGATGGAAAGTAGTGATGGTGATTCTCCACTGCTGGAGGCATAATGAAGAGGAAGATTCCCATATCGGTTTGGAATCAGCAGTGGATGTATTGGGAGGGAGGGGATGTTGTCAAGATTACGACTTTGGTCGTTGTTGATGATAGTGTCTTTTTCGAATCGATCCAATATCAAACGTAGGACTTCATCATTAAAATCGACTTCAAAGGTGATTGCAGTTGAGTTAGATGCTCTGATAGAGACGGCAAACAACCTTGAAAGAAGGCACAAGTACAAACATTACACTGCCATCTTACCACTGAGAGAATGCAAAGGAGTGCACCCATGACGATTTTGCGCCGACAGAAGAGCATTCAGGGTAGGTCGACGACTATGCTCCTGCTGCATCGCATCCTTCTCCAACCCACGACATTTGTCAAGAAACAAACGAATAACACCCTCAGGGGCCAGTCTTGTCACCGTCAAATGAAGCGGCGTTCCACCCAAGGCATCCGTCATGGTAAGCACCGACTCATGGAATACTTTTGTAGATGTGCTCCTTTTTGAAGGATCCTGCTCCTCCCTGGTGTTGTCATCATCGTTGTACCACTCGACGGGATCCAGCTCCATGGGAGGACAGTATTGCGAATGGTAGTAGCAAGAACAATTCGGACACGTGGATAAAAGAGGTTGGACGACCACGTTAGCAATATTGCCATCCTCCGTCCCCTCTTCTAATTCGTGATAGTAGTCCTCCTCCACAGTAAGGGGCCGCAATTCATTATGAGATGCATCAATAAGCATTTCAATCGTCTTCATGGCATTCGTCAAATCACGCAAGTCCTCGTCATCCCCATGAAGGACATCGCAACTCGTATGCAGCAACGTCCGTCGTCGACTAATACACCAATACGGGAAGGATTCCTCCTCTAGATGGATATCCATCCGTGGTTCCCGACGGATCTCGTTCCAACCTTCCCCCTCGTCAGTGGAACATTTTGTCGTCCCCACGTCGCGACGCCATGCTGACATTCGTGCGCGTGACACCCATTCATCTTCGGCGTTCGAATCATCGATGCGCATGGCCACGCTGGTATCGAGTCGTATGGCTCTGCGAACGGTGTTCCATTGTAGGGTTTTGATTTGATGGTGTAATTCCGTCATGGTTGGTCGGCGTGGCTGGCTTTGGTGGGGAGTGTCGTAGGTTGTGGTGGTGCGGGATGTGGATTGTGTGGCGTGGCAGGTGCACGGGCATTGTTTGTCGAGTATCTTCTTTAGTTTCATGTCGTATGGTGCGATTGTGAATTGTCTATTTGGAGGGATTTAAAATGCGCATGTAAGTTGGAAAAGAGAGTGCGTTATGTAATAACCGAAGGTTAGTATTGTACAATACAGTCAGCCTAAAAGAGTGATTTGGTGCATTGAGTTGTTCGGCACCTGGTAGGAAGCTGTGGGTGGGAAAGGGTGGGATCTGATTCCTGACAAGACGAACCTGACCCCTTGACACATGATAATTGTAGAGGTGAGTGGTGGGTGGATTTGGTGAGGATTTGGTGGTCACGTGAGGTCGCGTGTGTGATGTATCGGATGATTTTTTCTTATTCTATTTGATTCTAATTGATTCTTGTTTAACTCTTTTTATAATATCACACACTATTATTAGACTATGTGATTGAGGTTGAGGGAAACAGTGAAATAAAGAAATAAACACGAAAAATATGTTTTGTTTTAGAGGAGGAAGCATGAACATTTGTTACCTACACTCCAGAATAAAAACGTGGAAAAAAATTATGTCTCTTGTTAGAAGGTGTGCGATTCGTGCAGGAGTGAAATTTTCAATAATTTTTATATAAGCCAATTATAGCCTATAATATAGGCTATAATATAGCCTATATTATAGCCTATAATATAGCGTATAATATAGCTTATTTCTCGAAAATAGCTTATTTCTCGAAAATAGCTTATTAAATAGCCTATTTTCGATAAATAGGCTATTTTCGAGAAATAGGCTATTTTCGAGAAATAGGCTATTTTCGAGCTCTACTGCACAAATTTCTATTCCTACGTGACTAGTGCAGCTATTTTCGAGAAATAGGCTTTTTTCGAGATATAGGCTATTTGCGAGAAATAGGCAATTTTCGAATTTCGAAAATAGGCTATTTCTCGAGCATAGCCGATTTCTCAAAAATAGCTTATTTGTTTAAAATAGCCTATTTCCCGAAGAGTTATTTTTGACCGCTTGTCGCCAAAATAGTATCTGGTACTGCTTTATATTGCCTCTCTAGAGTACGTCATTTTCACTTCTCTCGTGATCGCAAAAATAATAAGAGTATAGCATGGTGTTATTGTTTTAGGTATGCTATTGTACCGTACCGTACGCCATATAAAAAGGAGCATCACCTACACACGCACACTCAATATTGTTAGTTTCCCTCAACTTCATTGGGCAATGGATACCTTTTTACCGGTAAAAGACAATCTATTTGCTGTCAATTTATATTATTACTCCGCCCACTCTCTTCAACGTCACTTCCTGTCACTTAAACGAAGGATACTCACAAAAAGCTCACCAAATATTTGGCGAGGAGCGGTGTAGGCAGGGACGATTGAGGGTGTTGACCTAAGATTATCGGAACCGCGGCGAAACCAATGAACGAGACAGAAACAACAAGACACCCAAAACTGGATTTGTTCGCCACAGAAGAGAGAGAGAGAGAGCGAGAAGCACGCACGTTCTCCTTTGGAAATAGAGAGAAAGTGAAGGTACACACCATGCCAAGCTGGCCAAACAAGCAATACAAAAGCAGATATAATGAAGCCGATGACAAGCAACAATAGCAAATCATCGTCGTCACAGGTGATGACGATGAATCCACATCTGAAACGAATGAGCTTATTGTTAGTTATAGCAGCAACCTATCTCATTGTTTTCAAAGACACGAAGATATTACGGATCCTCGTTCCCGATAACTTCACCGCGACATCGAAACAAACGGTGAGGAGAAAGGACAATAATCCATCTCAGTCTGCTTCTATTTTGCGGAGATTCGATTCCGCCGATGCTGACGCTAGAGGAGAACCCTATCTTAACCGTTGGCAACGACGTTTCTCCACTCCAACATCCATCAATAACGGCACCAACAATCACGCCACAAACCAAGGTGCCTACTTCTTCTTCAAACACATGCGAAAAGCCGGAGGAACCTCTCTCCGATCGTACTTTCGCGATGTGTTTCAGTATCACGGTGTCAATTGCACGAGAGACGATTACGGATCGATCAAAAGAGGGGCAAGGTACCCGAGATTTTGTATGTGGAACATGAATTTCAGACGATGGATTCCGAGTGTCCCCTTCATGATCCGAGGTGGGAGAGATCGTTGCGTGTGGTTACTTTGCGGGTGAGTGACTTGACAATGCGGCCTCTGGTATAGTTTATGTTTCTAGTGTCAAACAGTCTGACCTGACATTTGCATCTACAATTATTCTCCAACCCTGTCCTGATGGCAAAAAGCATCCCATCGAAAGACACATGTCAGAATTCTTCTTCTCGGGACCCGGAACCAAATTTTACATCGACCGACAACAACTCTACACCAACGAGACATACACAAAACAACTTTCCACTTTTTTAAACGAGCAAGTTCCATTATGGATAAAACAAGAAGGAGGCGGCAAAACCTTCCTCGATCGGTACGGAGAGATGGATGGACGACTCAACATGTACTTTGGAAGATTTTACACCAACAATTTTCAATTGCGTGCCATGGCGGGATGTTCGTCGTCCGATTGCCTCCAACGGAGACATGCCGGAAACCTCACGCCAAAATTTGAGGAGGAGATGGCGAAACTTCATCCCCTACGCAACAAGAATACGACCATGTACTCCACATCGGTGCCGCTTTGCACTCAATACTTTCACAAAGATCACGGGTTGTACGATCCATGTGCCAAGGGCAGAATGCAACAAGACGAATGCAAATTGGGATGCGACGGGCCGTGTTTTTATCCATCCGTGGCATGGGGACCCCTGGACCGATCGGACGTGGCACGTGCCCTTTCGGCTCTGGAGGCATTCGACATTGTGTTGCTCACGGAAACGTTTGACGATCCCGATCAAAGCGCCTTTTTGGCCGATGTCCTCGGTGTTCCGCGCGATGCGGAATTTGCATTGACGAATCATAATGTAACGAACTATGTGGTGCAGAAGAGGAATAAGCATGAGAAGACTCATTTTTATAGGGATTTATTGGCCAAGTTGAGTCCGCGGTCATTGGAAATGCTCATGGTTGAGAGTGAGCTTGAGGTTGAATTTTATGAAAGGGCCGTGGAGGTGAATAGTCGAATGACGAAGGAGTGGAAGAGAGAGACGAATTGGAAAGAGCGGCCTTGATTGAGACTGATTCGGTCGCTAAGGAATCACTGAATCAATGTTGTAATTTTGTAAATAATATACTTCTAGCGCACATGACTAAAATACATACAAATTACAAAGACTATGCATCTGTCCAATGTACCTCCTTTTTCCATTGCTCCGTTCTCATCTCATTCAATTTCACGGCATATTCAAACAACTCAATCTCCAACTGATTCTCCTCATGAAGCAAATCATTGACTTCTCCCGCCAATCTCTCCAATAAATCCCTATAAAAACGAGTCTTTTCTCTATACCCCTCCTTCGCCACTCCATAATTCCTCATCGTTCCACCATGAAAGAGTGCAAAGGACGCATTGCGAGGAACACCCATCACATCCGAAAGCCATGCCGATTGATCTTCATCATTCATCGTTTCCATAAGCAAAATGACGTCAAATTCTCGCAATGTCTCCATGGCCCAACGCAAATGGGTGGCATTGACCTCGTTGTACCACGCCGAGGTGGGGTAGAAACACGGAGCGTCGCATCCGTACGGACACTCCGGAGATCGATTGACTTTATTGCAGAGATCAAACATTCGTTCGTCGGTGATAAAATGGAGCGTGCACCTTTCGTCGATGAGAGTGGTGGCATTACGACGATGCGATTGCAGACGAGCGTATTGTCCATCATTTCGTTGACGTTCGGCACGATTGTAAGCGATTTCCTCCAGACATTCGTGAGAAGAACACCCCGCCAACGCCCTCACTTGAAAATTGTCGGTATAATACCTTCCAAACGGTTTTGTATCTCGTCTTTTCTATATCGATTCTCTCTCGTTTCTCGTCGACGCGAATAATTCTTCCCCATCCATTCCGGAATCTTCCTTTGCAACATATTGGAAAGTTCGGCGAGGTACGACGTGTCATTGAGATGCAATCTCGTTCGATTCATGGGATGATATCGTCCCGGACCGCTGTAAAAGAATTCCGATACGATTCGTTCCACGGGATGTCGTAGGGTAATGACCCGTAGGGAATCTTGCCATCGTGGATCGAGTGTGGGACATTGATGATCCATGGCATCGAATTCCTGTTCGATGTAATACACTGGATACTCCGTTTTCCCTCCCGAATGCCCATCCCCGAGTTTGGTATTGGTACGAACCGTGGATTTTGCGACAATGGAATCGTACTCTTCCAACAAATACGGCGGAAACCTCGTCCGATTTACCCCCCGAAACACTTTGGGAAACGTCCCATCGTATCCGTGATACTGTAGCACATGACGAAAGTACGACCGTAACGTCGTTCCGCCGGCCTTGCGAATGTGTTTGAAGAAGAGGTAGCCTCCCGTACGATGGTTGGATTTGGAGGCATGGAAGCGTGTTTGCCACGTGTTTTTGTAGCGGGGTAGTTTGTTGGCGTGGTCGTCGTGTCGGATGGAGGTCGATGCGAGCGATGGCATGCGGTCGGCAGAGAGTGTACGTACGTCACGAGGGGCATGATGGGAAGGATGCTGTGACGATACATCATGAATTAATCGAGTGTAATTGATGGCGAATAGGATTGTGGGAAAGAGTATCACGTGGAGGATTCGACGGCGGTGGTTTTTGTTGTGGTTGGTGGGTGTGGTTTTTGATGGTGTGTTCATGCTGTCTTGTCATTGTCCCCATGGTTTATTTTTGGTGTTGTGAAGTGGTCGGTGAATTATCATGCTGATGCAGGCCTACCTCAGGCGAGCCCGGGCCCTCCTAGCCGCACTAAAGGCCCCAAAAAGCTCCCAAAAAGGATAAAAAATAAAAAATGGATAAAAACCTGCAGTGAATATTGGTATTTTATCCTAAAGTTTGGTGATGAACATGCAGTTGATGCAAAATTGTTTAATTAAGTTTGGCAGGTAATAGTCCATTATTTGATCTCAAAAACGGTGAAACTTTTTTATCCTTGAAATAAGGACAAAAAATTTAATGTAGAAACTGTACCAACTCCTATGTGACCACTCTTTGTAGCGCATATATGATGCACCACATCCATTTGTGCACCTGCCATGGTTGAAACATGTACCAAGCTGCTTAAAGCAAGTTAATCTCCATTTAGGTAGGTATCTTGTGAAACTAAGTGACAGAAGCATTGGTTTGTATCTGAGGCTGTAGAGCATCCAACACGACTGAAACATACCAACAGACAGCCCAACATCTTGTCTGATGAATGATGTAGAGAATGAGAGACCGCCACACGATCCCTGAAAATGGCGACCTTGAGAACAAACACAGACAATTTTTGTCCTTACTTCAAGGATAAAAAATTCGACAATTTCACCAATTTCGGCCAGAAACTATTTATCCTTGAAACAAGGATAAAATTTCGAGGACAGCTAGAGGGGTATTGGCAGTGTATTGTAGTGGTCTGTGATGGGACTACGACATATCTCTGTGTATAAGATCCACCAAAGTATTAGAATGTATCTTATAATCCATGCAAAGCTAGTGGTGCCAACACAAGAAAAAATAATGTTATCTTTCCTATTTTCTTTGGAATGGCCTTATTGTACCATATTTTTCTTCCCACCTTTTCACTTCTCTTGCTTCGCTGTGCAGTCCACCCCTCCACCATGTGCTCGAGATGTGTGGTGACTTGACTTCAACATCAGCAATAGTTGTTTGCTTATCAACCCAGTGACCTGCTGGTTTGGAACTGTGCCTTGCGATAGAAGGACTTTGTGAAGCACCTGGAATAGGAAAATAATTCATGATCTGCCTAATAGAATAAACATTTCATTGCTTCTTCCATTCCACACAGCTTTTGACAAAGCCAAACCATGCATCTCCTCCAACCTATTCACCATCGATAACGTTGTTCTCTTCACATTGCCCTAGCACATTGGCGCAATGATAGCTTATCTCCTTATCTCTTGGTAGATGTGACTTGATGGGTGGCACACTGTACTTCTTTCTCCACATCGTTTGTTGGACCAGTCAGCAAGATCATGGTGAACAAATATTACAGGTATATTCCATGGCATTGTGAATCATAGTGCCTAAAGGAATGGGCTTCCTTGGTTTGTGAGATGTATGTGGGAGCCTGTCTCTCTTACTCATCTTTCGTCACCATCCGGACATACTCTCATCCAATATCAGACAGATGACCCAATGTACTTCTGTTTGCAGCCCAATATATGTATCAATGAATGTCAAATACTTTTTATCAGCCCATGGGTATGATAAGCGGTGGAGGAATGCTTTGAAGTAATCCTTCAAGATGTACTGGCCATAACTTGGGAACTCCTTCATCCCTGATGAGTTTCCTCTCTGACCACAACTTGGGAACTCCTTCATCCCCAATGAGTTCCCGCTCTGCCACAGCTCAGCAATTCCCTTTTGCACCTCAAGGACTGTTGTTACCATGAGAGTTAACCGGATCTTGATCAAGGCATCAGGATCCTCAGCATCTGGACAGTGGAACTTTATATTATCTTTTTCAACTCAAAACTTCCAGATATTTGGCTGCTCTTGATTTGTGTAGACACAAGACAAGTATTCATCCAACACACAAGCCTTTCCCATTATATAAGAGTGTGTCGTAGTCAACTTTGTTGGGGTCTTTATCCCATGGAATGTCATCAGTGAATGGTTTATCTGCAAGCGGATTTGAAGCTTGCTCTGTCTCTATTGAACACACAGTGATCTGCTTTTTGTGATGACGGGATTTGGCATGACTGCATGTGTGGAGGGTAAAGTTGACCTCAATTGACAATCAGTTTTTGCAGCGTCTGCACATGGAACTGTTGGACTATCAGGGGGGTTGTCTGGTTCACAGGAGGCATTGTGGTGCCAATGGCAATGACAGGATTTGGCATGACTACATGTGTGGAGGGTACAGCATAGCAATTGTGCAATGATGGTCTCTGTAATCATTGATGGTTGATTTGTCTACAATAATTGTCAGTGACAGTGGCAGTGGATGTGTATCTCCAGCAAAAAATAATGACATTGAGAATTCATTTCTTTATCTCTACTATGTACAATAGGAACTAACACCACAGTACTTACAATCATTCCAATTGATGATGATCAAAAGCAACCAACGACAACCAATTCCATGACATTCTGGTGGGTCCATGACCATGGTCACCTAGCAGTCAGACAACCAACAACCTGAGGAAGGATCTTGGAATGACAGGTAGAGGTGATGAGCAAGGGATTTTACCTTGAATGCTTATAATCGCAACATCAGCATTTTGGGCTGTGAAAAGGACTATGCACACATCCCAGCTCACAGTAGTTTCCTGCAAATTGATGATCAATCATATTGTTGGCTGCACTGAAATGAGAAGAACGGACCATAAGTATTACATTGAAAAACAGTGGAATGTGGTGAGAATGTTCCAGAAGCTGGCTACTCCTAGCAGTGGTGGAATAAGGTCTGTGCTTGACATAAGCCAAGGATACCTACTGGTACTTCTGGCCCACAAACGCCCCAATACTAGGACATGGACATAACCACAAAATAATATTCTTATGACTGAAGGAAGAATCCCACCAAACATTTGGCAAGACTCTTTGGCAAGACCAGGGAGTCCTGCAAGACCCATTTGCAAGACCAAGTAGTCTTGCCAGGATCAAATGTTCAGCCTGATCAGGTGCACTAAGATCCAGATTGGAATACAAGTATCCAACATGGCACAAACAAACCACATGTAATCAATTTGCATGTAAAATTCGAGAGGACTAAACATTGTGTAGCCCTCAGTTTAAATCATATCAATAGCTCATACAAACAACAACCATCAGGGCATTGAAGAGCTACAGGTGCCATACACATACACCACCAATAGTATTTCCTAACTAATATCATTTTTCTAAGCCAAACTGCGCTTGACCATGAAGAAACAGGAAGCTCAGAAAAACTTCTCCCTCCTTTATCTGATTTTGGTGGTATGTCAAAGGTGCAGAACATCATCAAACATCAAAACTATGCCTTGAAAATTTACCGAAAACTGCCACCACATAATAAAAATGCATCGTAGAACTCTTACCTAAACTAGACCCCACAGGCATTCATACATGAAGTGTCTCGTGATTTTGGAAACAGTAGAAACAGCACCTGTGAGCTCTCTCTGGTACACTCAGGTGAACACATGTCCAGAACTTTTTGCTAAAGTAAATGAAATAAAGCTCAGAAAATATCAATTATCCTGGAAGCAACCTATACAATCTGACATGTTGTGAATGCATGACTGGGCTCTGAATGTCTTTAATTGCAGTGGTTTTGATCTGGCATGGTGGTAGGTGTGATTGGATTTGAAGGGATGGCCATGATTATATAATGGTGAGATATAGTGTTTTTGAGACACTAACCGTTTTTAAAATTCTATAATTTCAAGACAGTGTTGAGAGGTCTTTATAAGTCAAATATTGGTTTGGCATGCCAATCTTCCATGTGAGGTGGGGACTACTCAATTCATAAAAAAAATAATCATTTGACCTCTCATGAGCTTATTATCTCATGGGTGTTAGCCCTGTTGTGGAATCAGCCAAGTTCTGGAACTGGTCAATGTTTCTCCCAGTTTTAGCACTGGGCAATTTTCTTCCAATTTTGGCACCATCCATTTAGTGTGAGGCTTATACTTATAACTGGGGTCAGGCAAAATTTATTGCACAGTTCTCAAACTAGCTGCCCCATACAGGCACAGGTGTCACAATAGCTGGGAGATTTTTTGTCCAGAACTGGAACTGGGCCCGTGCCACAAAAGCAGCTAACATAGGAGATTTGGCTACTGAAGAATTCAGGAGACACAACTCCTATTCATCTGAGGCAACAACAGCTGTTTGCAAAAACTACAGACAAAGCAGAAAACACTTGCACAGTATTGCAGCAAGGCTAATGTCATTGTTTATTTTGCAGCCTTCAAACTTGATGAAAAATCTTCACTACACTGAGGCTTTGCAGATTAAGTACCATTTGACCTAGTCGTTGCTGAGTATAAGTAAATAAAGAATTTTTCTGATCATAATGTAGCTGCAGAATAGGCACATTCAGCAAGATGGATCTTTTTTGTAATTCTTTATTGTCTGGTTTCTTTGATAGGTAGAGAACCATAGTAAAGGTTAATAGTTTTTCGTGGTTTGTTCAATGTCCCCACCGTGACAATGACCTTGAGGATCTTCCATTGCACCCGAACCAATGGATTCGAGCTTTTCTTACTGTATTGCCTGAAGTGCTAAAAGTGGCATGTGTTTTCCATGCTTTGGCCAATCACAACAAAACTGGTTGCTTATAAACATGAAAGCCAGAGATACTCTCGTAAAATATTCCATCTTCAATCCCTTTATGCGCAAGAAGGCATAAAATCTAATATCCCAACAGGAACTGGATCAAAACAGACCTATGATTAAGATAAATTCCTTTTTAAACGAATTAGATGTAAACCACAGCACCTAGTGCTACTGCTCACCACTCAGAGATTGCATCACACTTAATCCTAATTTTTTACAACATGCTGTGGTAAAATGGCATCAATCAGGGTGCACATGCCTATCAATACAACACAAATATTACCCACCCAATGATGTCCTATTCTGCTTTAGGCTTCGTGGTCTTCGTTGCAACTCGTCTCAGCAATTCCAAAAAGGGAAGAAACAATATAAAGAAAACCAACAATTTCACAACAGGCGAAAAATTTCCATACTTGCTCCCCAACATTGACAACATATTCTTCACCATTGATTCACGCTTGTTCACATGAGGAAACGGGACATCGGGGATCGGCACTCCAAGAAAATCGCAAATGGGCTTCCATCCATCTTTGTGATTTGAAATAATCAATAGCCTCTCAGCTGGGACAATCTCTCGAATACGAGCGTTATGGGCATTGTAGAAACCTATGATTTGATCTTTGTGCTCCATGCAGTACTGCTGCGAAATATTCTCTATGGGACCATATATTCCGAAAACGGTCCTCCCAAGTAACACGGGAGCAAAGCGCTGAAATTTACGAAAGGTTGGAAAGAATAATCCCAAAATGCGTCCGAACCACGAATCTTCCATTACTTTACAAACAGAATTGGATACGGAATCATACCATACTTCAGCACTAGTCCTTTCTGTATGGATCACCTTGGCCTGCGGATACATATCGAACAGTAACGCATCATGGCATGGAAAATTAATGGCATGCACCGTGGCGTTGTATCCACTTCTATCAAAAATGTCTCTCAATTCATGAGGACGACTGCAATTCGTAGTGAATGCATCGAACCAAAAGTCCAATTCAGAAGCGACTTGTTTCCCACCCATAAGTACTTCTTTCATGTGATAGGTTTTGTAGCCCAGGATGGAAAGGGCTTCGTGGAGGGTGGTGCTACCGGTCCGGCCAGTGCCAGTTCCGATAACTTGGATGGTGGATTTGGCGGGATGAATGGCGAGGAGGACTAACAAGACTTGAAGAGCGATCATGATAGGCATTTTGGATTATAATAATTGAGAGTAAGACGAGGAGATTTTTTGTGGTTGCACTTTTCTCCTTGTCCTGATTGTTGTGTCGTGCATGGTTTGCTATTTTAGGTTTCGGTCTGATTTGATCTTGGTTTAGGTATCTTCTGTCGTGAAGGCCCGAGCACGCCAGCAGATGCCAGCGCTGTAGAAAGCCGGAGTATGGTACAATCGTAATAACGAGGTTGGCCGTCCTTGCCGAACTTCCGTAGATGCAGTGAGATGTTGTAATGAGCGATGTAATGACTTGAACAAATGAATCACTCTGCAGAATGACTGTAGTTAGATCCATCCGGTATTGTACATACGGTGTATGGTATTGTACCTCTCCCGAGGGAGCTCCGAGGGAGGTCAACATCGTCGGGAGAACGCCCACCAGGGGTGATTTCCGGGACAAGGCTTCCATTACACGGACACTAACTCTAACTGTCACAAAGAATTCCCTAACATTGTCACCCGGGGTAAAACCTCAAACCCAAATTTCTTTGGACTGACAGGCCATCCCCAGGGTCATAAGCAAGTCACAAGTGAAGGGATGACCCCATTTTTGGCAAATGACCGATCCATCAAATGCAGCTCTGTGTAAAGATGTGCCAATCTGAAAACATTACACCATAAAAGTATGCAGGCCATCAAGCCATTACAACTATAACATTACATCGTCATGCCCCGAAGAAAGGACAAAAATGAGCAATTGGTCTGTTTGTACCATTCCAGGTACAATATTTGTTTTGCATAGTTACAGTTGATCATCAAATTGATTTGTACTGACCCTCCTCATTATGCTTCTTGTGATTATCTTTGATCTTGCTGAACTTTGTTTGTTTGGTCCGAACACATCACATGATCTCATTTGAGTTTGGGTATTTTGGGGGTGTATCCAACCCAGTGTTTGAAAGGAGGACAGTGTGATTATGGCATTCAACACTTTTCTAGAACGTAGTCAACAGGTTCTAGGGGAGTAGGAGCCTGATAATGATGCAGAATTAGATTATGATCCTGGGTTTGTGATAATTTTGGTCCAATATGGTCAGCTTCCTGCAAATGGTCAGTGAATTTATATTTTAAGTAATACATTGACGCCAAAGTACTATCCCTTTGGGAGAAAAATCATTTTACTAGATATCCTTATTTGGCATGAAATATTAAAATAACCATTTGATCTCATACACCAATGTTGTTGTTGTCAGACAAATGTGCAAAAATAATCACCATAAACACGTGGGTAAACAGATGTTATGTACATAAAAATATTGACAACACATTCACCCATATATCAACCACATACCTGTCTTCTGATCTTGTTATATACATAACAATGTCATGAATATATCCCAGGAAATATTGATAGGTTTAGACAGGCATAACATCTTTATTTGCTTGCAAAATATCAACCACTTACATCTGCTATAATATCATAACAATCACTGGAAGCATATGAAAACAGGTTACCTGTGAAAAACTATTACTGTTATATGCATAAACCTATTGAACAAACACATCACCATACCTGGCTTTAAACATGGTTATGTATATAATAATGCCACGAAAATATCCCTGGAAATATTGACAGGTTTAGATATGCATAACATCTATATTGCTTTCATTATACTCCAAAAATATCGACCACTTTCCTCTGTCTTAAAACACCAAAACAATCACTGGCAGTGACATGCGAAACATCTTCTGCGTTATATACATACACATATTGTTCCGGGCGGCCACTGTCTGGCTGCTACTGTGAAGCGTTTGTAAGTCCCATGTAGTCATGTATATGAATCCGGATGGGCCATGGGGACATGAGGCTCATCTCCTGTGACCACTGCCCAACAATAAAACATGCAGCACCTGAAAAAAACAGTCACACCAAGCATATTCTCATCATTCAGCCTCATGTACTACCATATCAAAAAGTCATCCATTCCAGTTGTGGTCATGGTGATACTGATGGGGTCACGCCACCGAAAAATAATTTTGCTCATGGTTGGTCATTCTTATGGGCCAGATTTTTGCATGGTGGTGGAAGATGTCCTGAAGCAGCATGGCTGCAGGGCAGTCACAAAAAAATTAGCGACGTGGCACAAATAAGTGAATAACCGACAGTTGTTTATCAAAAACCTTCACTTGAAAAAAATCTTAGTTTGTTGTCATCTGGGAATTTTTCTTCTCCTCCTTCTTAAGTGAGACACTTTTTTCACTATTGACTTTTTAGGTAACATGGGGTTATTTCCTGCAAATACATGTAAATAAGTGTTTTTTGTGCTTAACAGGCATGGGTAGTCCTGATCACTCAAGTTGTGGTTACCTTTAAACATATATCCAAATTCATCATAAAGGGTGGCCAAAAAATTTTAGTACACAGAATGTAACGAATCTCCGGGCCACAGTTCACACTCAACAGCTCAACTTAAATGAACTACGTAAACTCAAAATCACTAGAAATCAACCGCCCAACGTAAACGCATCACGTAAACTCCTTCACAAAAAAATTGTCAACGAGAACGCACACCAAAAAAGGGTCACCGAAAATGTTTTAATCGTTCACAAACTACTTACAACTTGAACCACATCGCCAAAAATATTTTCAACGAACACATCATGTAAACGCATCATGCTATCGCTTCACACAAAAAATGTTTTCAACGCTAACGCACACCCAAAAATGATTTCTAATGTCAAACGCAACACATACATGGATCCCAAAAAACGTTTTTAATGTCAACATAGTACAACATGAGACACATCACCAAAAAATAATTTCAATGTAAACACACCACATAAAGGCATAACTAAAAATGTTTTCAACGTTAATTCGTTAATTACAATGTGAAAACACAGCATTCATTTTTCACAGCTTAATATTGATCACTCGTTAGAATTACACACAACTATGACTGGATTACCAAAAATGGTTTTCCATTTAAACACACCACATAAATACATCACCAAAAACTGTTTCCAATACAAATGCATAACAGACCATATGAAAACACAGAATTCATTTTCCCTGCCTAAATCATGCTTTCATCGTACCTTATAACCAACCAGGCCAAAATATGTGTACATATTAATGTATAACCTAAGGAAGGTTTTCATCATAAATGCATCACTGAATGCAATATTGTAGCATATTACCCAAACATAACTTTCAACATAGACTCACCACGTAAATGTATCACCCAAAAATGTTTTCAATGTTAAAGGACACCCAAAATGGTCACGGCCCAAAAAGGGATGTTTTCAAGGTTCGTTGAACCCAATTACCAAAAATGGTTTTCATTATAAGCACATGACATAACATGGCCAAAAATGTTTTTAACACAAACACACCACTGACTAGATTACCAAAAATGGTTTTCCATTTAAACACAGCACCATGCTTTCATTGTAACTTATGACCAACATTGCCAAAATATATGTACATCTTAATGCATAACCAAAGGAATGTTTTCAACGTAAAAGCATCAATGTATGCAAAATCGTAGTGTATTTACTTCTCAGCATAGATGCACCACATTAATGTATCACCAAAAAAGGTTTTCAATGTTAAAAGACACCCAAAAATGGTCACGGCCAACAATGGGTTTTGATCTAACCAAAGAAAGCTTTTCAACATTCGTCGAACCCGATTACCAAAAATGGTTTTCAATATAAGCGTATGGCATAAATACATGACCAAAAATTGTTTCCACGCAAATGCACCACTGACTTGATTACCAAAAATGATTTTCCATGTAAACACACCTCATAAATACATCACCAAAAACTGTTGTCAATGTAAACGTAGGACAGACCATATGAAAACACAGCATCCATTTTCTCTGTCTAAATCATGCTCTGATTGTACCTTATAACCAACATGGCCAAAATATGTGTACATCTTAATGAATAGCCAAAGGAAGGTTTTTGACATAAAAGCATCACTGAATGCATAATTGTAGTGTATTACCCAAAAATATTTCTCAACATAGACGCACCACATAAATGTATCACCAAAAAATGTTGTCAATGTTAAAGCGCACTAAAAAATGGTCACGGCCCAAAAAGGGATATATTCAACGTTCATCAAACCTGATTCCCAAAAATGGTTTTCAATATAAGCCCACCACATAAATACATGACCAAAAATTGTTTAGGTAGCAAACACACTACTGACTGGATTACCAATGGTTTTCCATTTAAATGCACCACATAAATAGATCAACAAAAACAGTTTTCAGTTCAAACACAGAACATACCATACGAAAATACAACGTTCATTTTCTCTGTCTAAATCATGCTTTCCATCGTATCTTATAACCAACATGGCCAAATTATGTATACATCTTAAGGATTAACCTAAGGAAGGTGTTTTCATTGCAACATAAAGATGACATGGCCAAAACATTTGTACATCTTTACAAATAACCTAAGGAAGGTTTTCAATATAAAAGCATAACTGAATGCAAAATTGTAGTGCAATACCCCAAAATATTTCTTAACCATGACGCACCACCTAAATGTATCACCAAACATTTTGCAATGTTGAAGCACACCCAAAAATGGTTTTCGTTGTAAACGCACCACAGAAACGCTTCACCAAAAAGGTTAACGCACTACTTACAACATGAAACACATCACCAAAAAAAGTTTTCAACATATGTGCACAACATAAATACACGACCAAATAAATGTTTTCATCATCAAAGCACTACCGACAATGTGAAACTAAGAAAGATAATGAATGAGACCTCCTTCCTCTCCAAACATTAAGAATTCCAGAAACAAGGCAAAACAAAAGAAACCTTCCATGGTGCAAATTTGTGGAATAAATTAATAATAAAAAATGCACTCCAAAACAGCCGAGTGCATCATGTCCATTTGTTGAGTGAGTCTCCTGTCAGAATAAGGGTTTTATGTTCATTGTTGCATATCTGTTTCCAATGCACTGTGGTAATTCAATTTTCGTGAATCACAATATCCAAGGACGATAACTGACACCTGCTTTGCTGGATTCTGATAGAAACTGACCTGCTTTGCTGGATTCTGATAGATTAAGTGTAATTTCAAAATGAGGATTCAAAAATTACTTCAGTCAATAATCAGTGGCACGACAATGACAAAACTGCAAATTTTCAGTATTGCTGAGTTGTGCATATTTTTGAGTACTGACCTGCAATAGATTCAACAAGCCATGCGAAGCCAAAAAACAAACTCCCTCTTGCCAAATTAATACATGCTAAAGGTGCATACCTTAGTTGCTATCTGACACTCCTTTACTAGAATGCTCAAGAGATATGTTCAAAAATTTCATGAGTCCAAAATAGAAAAATGACGCCTCAATCTAAAACTTGAGAAGAATCACAGTACATTTTATATGTACTAAGAAAGCCTTTTGGACAAGAATGGGCCACGACGAGATGAGGCCACGATGAGACAGGCCATGACAAGACAAAGCCACAACAGGACAGTGCGACAACAAGACAAGGACACGACCACACTGTAGTACAGAGCCAGGACGAGTCCACCACAGTGTCACACTGCTGAAAGAACCAACAACGCCAACACCAACAAAGACGACCTGCCACGGCGAAGCCAGGAAGACACCTTATCTCACCATTATAGAATGTGTGAGTTATTGTTGAATACTCTTGTAATGACTTTCTAAAGCAAAAGCATCGGCAGAAAGCTTTGTGAGAGTTTGAACAGCCATATGCCTGCAAAAAAAAGCAAGCCAATAGTCAAGTCTTGAAATTGAAACGTGTCATTCCATAGTTCACCTTTGGCATGCATTAATAATGTATTGCCCTATAGGTTAAATGCATTCACGAATGAGGCATACAAAACTGCACGGCCTCTAATAACATCAGTATTGATTGGTACACACCAAACCGTACTAAATCATTTTTCTCCTCGTAAAAGAACATGTAGTTCATTTATATAAATATATAATATAATGGTGAAAGTTTTCACGATCAAAATAACTTAATAATAATATTACGTTCATCAAGGCCGTTGCTTATGGTATCACGAACACGAACACGTAGTAGACGATATTTATGTTTCATAGTACGTTCCGTAAATACCAAACCTTGTGATTGTTTGTCTTCCAACACAAACCTCAACAAAATATTCATGGTCAGTGTTGTGGAACGCGAAGTTTAGCATATCACGAACACGAACAAGAAGTAGAAGATTTTTATGTTTCATAATACGTCAGTCATGCATGTGATGCTGCATAAATAAGGTCTGTCCTAAGGTTGGGCAGACCAATGTTATTTCTAAGGTGTGTGAGTACAGAAAGTGATGATGCTATAGAGTTTGGGGAGCCCCAAACTCTGGGCTCTAGTTTGGAGAAAATACCGCCTCAAAACCCATCCTCCGAACTATGGGGACATTTTCGCCAATTTTTGGGTTCTTGTCACTGTCCATAAGGTTCATAAATCCATTCGAAATGTGGAAAAGGCAAGGTTCATGATCGTGTTCGTTTTATTGTACCATAAGCATTGACCTTATGCTAAGAATTATTTGCACTACTCCTACTCAAGGATTGCTTCATTGATGACCTCGATAGGAGAACCATACCTACGTTGCAGCCCGCTTCCACCATAACTAACATCTTCTGCTAAAAAACTTGCAGCAGCTGCTAGTAATATATATGTAAAAGACGCATATATAGTATTTTAAGAGTCATTTATGTATCAAGTTTTTTTCAAAATCTTAGTTGTGTTGGAAACTGAGCCACTTTTCTCCTTCTCCTTCTCCTCCTTCTTCTTCTCCTTCTCCAGTGAGACAGTTTTTTCACTTTTTGTCAAAACAGGTATATACCCGTGAGTTGATGCTAACTTTACTTTAAATAATAAATTTTTTCGGGCGACGTACATGGGTATCCATGCTGTTTTAATTCCTGTTTACCTTTAAAATTATATCTTTGTGAATAGCTTAGAGAACAATCTTATAACATATATAATATAACCAAGGCTGATATTTTTTAACGATTATAGATGTACATAATATTTTTGAGCGTTCAATATTTTTAATGATTTTGACGTCTATTAACCACTATTATAGATGTACATAATATTTTTTGAGCGTTCAATATTTTTAACGATCTATTAACCATTTCAATATTTTTAACGATTATAGATGTACATAATATTATTTGAGCAGTAATATAACCAACACAAATATTTTTTAACGGTTATAGATGTACATAATATTTTTGAGCTTAAAGATCTTGACGTCTATGTTGAGTCCACACTTTCAGGTGGGCCAATAAGTGTGCCCCCCGGCCCATGTGTGAACTCTCTTTCACAGTGAGCTCGTGACGATGTCACGTGTCCGTAAGCACGTGCACGCAGCTTGTACAACTCTGGGCACCACGAGAAATTGCCATCGAGCATATGTTCACGTGTGAATGACAGTCGGTCACACGCAAACACATTTTGCGCTTCCGTCTCTTCTCGCCCATCAACAGCGCCGATCGAGCAACATCGATCAGTATGAATTAATGATGTAATTAATACCAACCGCCTTGCTCTTTTATATACATCGTTAATTCGTCATTAAAATTAGTTTAGCCACTTTTTCTCTCTTCCTCAGCGCCCTCCGCTCACCGCCATGACCACGCCCGAAGATGCCAAGTCGCACGTCGCCGACGCAATCGCCGATTTCCCTGCCATCGCCGGCGCCCGGACCGACGATGACGTAAAACGCATCCGCGAGCTCCTCACGAATCTCCTCCAGTCGATCGACATCACTGGAGGCAACGACAGCCTCTCCGGGCTCATCGACGAGCCTGCAACTTACCGCAGTGAGTTTGGCCACGACTTCGACCGTCTCGAAACCGCCCTCGTCGCCTACAACCCCGCCATTGCAATCGATGCCTCCAATGCCATCCGCGTCAGGGCGGAATGAGCATGGACTGCCAAGCTCAAGCGTCAACGCCTCATCAGAACAGTCAAGTGACAACTCCGCATCTTCTTTGCCACGGTCATCGAAGACACGTGGCTCCTACCCCGCAAGGACCCTGCTACCTTCTATAACAAGGTACCAATTCTCACCTACCTCGACCATCTCGCCTCCAGCAGTGGCGGACTCGAAGCCACCGACATCGTCAACCTCCAAGCTGCCATGCTTAGCTGGTGGAGCGAAGATCCTGGCGTCCCGGAATACATCAACCGGCGTGAAGACGCCCAGAAAAAGGCCGCCCCAGCCAACCTCCCCATCACCAATGACTGGCTAGCCGCCATCGCCACCATGTCGCTGCTTGCCGCAGGTAGCTTTCCCAACTCCACCTGGACTGGGATGGCCTGGCATCAGTAGACAAAACATGGCCAGCATGGAAGTTTTGGGCCCTCAAGGCCCAAAAATCGATGGAACGTGAACAACGAGCCTCCGGCAACTGCAGCGATGTCTTTGGCAGTGCCTCTTCAGCCATCGCCGCCCACGGCACCCCAACCGCCGCCTTCCACCCCACCAGGGCATCTCCATCCAACAATCAACTTCCCACCCTCTCCGAATTAGAGAGCCATCTTGACAACATGGCCATGGCTGTCACGAACGAGAAGGCCATGCTCGACTCTCTCATCACGTCCAATGCCACTCTCACCAAGATCACCGCTGACAAGCTCACAAAGCTCGAAAAGCTTGTCCTCGACCTCAAGCCCAGCGCACATCGCTCAACACAGAGCGTCCAACTTCCACCCACCTCCGCCGACTCCCGTGGCTTATCCCAACTCCGGGCCGCCATCAAGCACAAGTGGATACCAGGCGGTTTCTGCTCCACCCACGGTTTGGGTGTTAGTGCAGGCCACTCAAGAGCTGACTGCAAAGGCAAACGACCCGACCACATTGACTTCGCCACCCGCACGAATCCTCAGGGTCCAGGTGCCTCCAAGAACAAAGGCTGGAATGACTTCCTCTCCAGCTGACACCTCGGGACAGCAGCCATTAAAAATAATACCCAACTTATTATACCTCCCTGCCGCAGTCCCCTTCTTCCTCCTATTCCCTCCACAGTCACCCCACATTGCCTTCACACTCAACCACTGGACTGTGCATCACCTTGGTCCACTGTTCCTAACGCTTACACGGCCCCCCAGCCACCCTCCACCTCTCCATTCCTCTCTCTCTCCTCCAACAGCAATCCGTACAGGTGCCTCGCGGCTCCCGCCTCCCCACCACGCAAAAGCGCTGCCCAAATCTTAAACACCGCCATCCTTGATTCAGGCACCAGTGACATCTACTTGGCCCCTGATGCACCGGTCACCAATGTCAATCCATCGGCTCCCACCTCCACAGTAACCGATGCTACAGGGGCCCATCATCACTCCTCCACCCACGCTGACCACCTCCTCCCAACTCTCCCTGCATGCAGTGGCAAAATCATGCCCTCCTTCAAGCACACCCTCTTCAGAGTCGGCCCACTCTGCAACAACGGCTGTAGAGTACTCTTTGACTCTGTCTGTGTCACCATCTACAACAAAACTGATGACTCCATCGTCCTTCAAGGGTGGCGCAAACCCACAGGCGCCAAGCTTTGGCGCTTCCCACTGCTACCTGATAACAACCCCTCCCACCACGTTCCCCTTCCCACTTCCACCGACACTCCCTCTGCACTCAACGCCACCAATCTTCCAAGTGTCGGTGCCCTTGTTCACTACCTGCATGCAGCTGCTGGGTTCCCCGTCAAGTCCACCTGGCTTGCGACCATCCAAGCCGGCAACTACGCCAGTTGGCCAGGCCTCACCTATGCCAATGCCACCTGCCATTGTCCAGACAGCACTGAAACCATCAAAGGACACCTCACTCAAATGCGCAAAGGCATCCGCTCCACTAAACCCAAATCAACGCATCCCCCACCAGTGCCATCCCCGTCCACCTTTCCCTCGCCCACCCCTTCACATGAACTCCACATAGTGATCGAACCGATAAGAAGCTCTACACGGACGACATGGGCCGTTTCCCCACCTGCTCTTGCAGCGGTAACCAATACATCATGTTGGCCTACCACTGTGAGAGCAATGCAATCCTGGTAGAGCCATTCCAGGCGCGCCATGACAGCCAGGGCATTGCCGCTCATGGACGAATCATGACTCGCCTACATGATAGAGACCACCTTGTTGAACACCAAATCCTAGACAATGAGGCCAGCAAGAACTACCGCCACGCTATCACGCAGGATTGGAAGGCCACCTACCAGCTAGTTCCTCCCAATGTCAACCGTGCCAATGCAGCGGAACGTGCCATCCGCACCTTCAAAGCCCACTTCCTCAGCATCCTAGCCGGAATCGACCCCGGCTCCCAAACTACCTCTGGGACAAGCTCCTCCCACAAACCAAACTCACACTCAACCTGTTACGACAATCCCCCCTCGCCCCTGCCATCTCAGCCTGGGAAGCCTTCAACGGCACACTCAGTTATGACGCAACCCCCCTCGGTCCCATGGGTGCCCCGTCATCATCCACAACAAAGCCTCAACCAGAAAATCCTGGGACTTCCGTGGCCACAACGGCTTCAGTATTGGACCAGCCCTACACCACTACCGCTGCTTCCAAGTTGTGGACTCCGCCACCAACTGTGTTGTCATCTCTGACACAGTTGAATTCCGCCACAGCTATCTCAACCAACCAGCCATCACCTATGATGACCGCCTCCTCCATGCAATCAACTACCTCTCCTCTGCCATTGCAAACGCACCCGCCCTGCCCTGACCTCGCAACTCCAAGCCATTACCGCCCTTTGCAATCTCTTTGCCAAATGGGACACCACGTCAACAGCCAACCCACCTGAGCCACCACCACTCCAGCGTCCAGCACCGCCCGCCCGTACACTCACTGAGCCCCAATCTCCAAGGGTGGTACCCACACCTGCACCCGCACAACCTCATCCACCACGCCAACTCCGTCCATTGCCACCGCCCGTTGCCTTTCCAGTGCCTTCGCCTCCCGTCACCACACAGCCACCAAGCCCCGTGCCTATTGCCCAACGCACCCGCTCGCAACGCCGCCTCCCAACACTAAGCTACTGATGCGGTCGCACACCGCACCCGCTCCAAACTAGCGCTGCTTGTTGCTGTCCTAGCCTCCAGCAACCAGCGCATCTCAGTTTTCACCCCAACCAAACTAGCCACGTCTGTCCTTGACCACAACACCTGCCTGTCACTTGAATACAAACAACTCCTTACCCACCCAAAACTAGGCCACATATGGAGCAAATCCTATGCAAATGAACTTGGCCGACTCTGCCAAGGCGTCGACACCGACAACTCCGGCACCAAGCAACGCCTCCAAGACACCGACACCTTCTACATCATTGACTATGATGACATCCCCTCTGACAGGCTCAGAGATCACCTACTCTAAAGTCGTCTGCAAAGTCCATCCAGAAAAATCAGATCCGGACCGTACCCGCATCACCATCGGCGGTAACCGCACATGCTACCCAGGGGATGTAGGAACCAAAACAGCCCCCCTGGAGCTCGTGAAACTCATGATAAACAGCGTCCTGTCCCGCCACAATGCCAAATTTTGCACATTCGACATCAGCAACTTCTACCTTGGTACCCCTCTCGACCGCCCAGAATACGTCAGGATCCGCATCGACAACATCCCTCAGGAGTTCATTGCCAAATATGACCTCACCCACCACGTACGGGATGGCTGGGTCTACTTCCAAATTGTAAAAGGCGTCTACGGCCTCCCCCAATCTGGCATCCTAGCCAACAAACTCCTAGAAACTCGTCTCAATGCTGCAGGGTACTACCAGCTTGATGCCACTCCTGGCCTCTGGGGCTACAAATGGCGACCCATCATGTTCACTCTCATCGTCGATGACTTTGGAGTCGAATACGTTGGCCTGTCACACACCCATCACCTGCGTGACGTCCTCCAGACACAGTACGAAATCACTCAAAATTGGAAGGGTGATCTCTACGCCGGCATCAACCTCACCCGGAATTACTCCGCGCGTTCCTGCCGACTTACCATGAAAGAGCACATAGCGACCCTCCTCGTCAAATATAACCATCCCCTTCCCAAAAAACGCCAACTCTCTCCCTTCAAAGCCACCCCCATCGTCTACGGTGCCAAAACCTAGTTCAGCGCGGACCCCGACAACAGCCCTCCGCTACCGACCGAAGGCATCAAAGGAGTTCAAGGCATTGTCGGCGCCCTCCTCTACTATGCCCGCGCCGTCGACAACAAACTTCTCCACGCGCTCAGCGACATTGGCACTGAACAGGCATCCGCCACCAGCCGCACCAACAACAAAATCAACCAACTCCTGGACTACTGCACCACCTACCCTAACGATGGCATCACATACAGATCCAGCGACATGATCCTATCTGCCCACTCCTATGCCGCCTACCTCAATGCCAGCAAATCTCGCAGCCGCACGGGCGCTTACATCATGTGCTCTGAAAATGACCTTGTCCCTTCCCACAATGGACCCGTCCTCACCATCGCACAGATCATCAAATTTGTTACGTCCTCCGCTGCTGAGTCCGAACTTGCTGCTCTCTTCATTTGCACCAAAGAAATGGTTCCTCTCCATCAGTCCCTCATTGAAATGGGTTGGACACAGCCCCAATCTCCCATCCAAACAGACAACACCACCGCCCTGGGTGTCGCCAACAAAACCATCATAGCCAAAAAAATGAATTCTATGGACATGCGCCTGTGGTGGCTCCGCTGCCAGGAATCCCAAGGCCAATTTCGATACTACTAGGGTCCTGGCCCCTCCAACCTTGCTGACTACTCCACCAAAGCCCATCCGGATATCTATCACAAATCCCAACGCCCGACACACGCCGGTTAACCTCGCACTACGCTCACTGCAAGGGTGTGTTGAGTCCACACTTTCAGGTGGGCCAGTAAGTGTGCCCACCGGCCCATGTGTGAACTCTCTTTCACAGTGAGCTCGTGACGATGTCACGTGTCCGTAAGCACGTGCATGCAGCTTGTACAACTCTGGGCACCACGAGAAATTGCCATCGAGCATATGTTCACGTGTGAACGACAGTCGGTCACACGCAAACACATTTTGCGCTTCCGTCTCTTCTCGCCCATTGACAGCGCCGATCAAGCACGATCAGCATAAATTAACGATGTAATTAATACCAACCGTCTTGCTCTTTTATAGTCTATTAATGATGATTATAGATGTACATGATATTTTTCCAGCGTTCAATATTTTTAACAATCTATTAACAATTTCAATCTTTTGAAGGATTATTGATGCATGTAATATTATTTCAGCAGTAATATAACCAACACAACCATTATAGATGTACGTAATGTTTTTTGAGCATTCAATATTTTTAACTCTTTTGACGTCTATTAACGATAATATTTTTTTACAATTATTAATGTTTTGACATTTATGGAAATTTATCGGGGAATTTAACGTTACCTACATATACATACATTTTCTTGAAACATGTATGAAGGATTTTTGAGTCAGTCCCATTGTACAAGAATGACCTTCTATGGAAATTTATGGGGGAATTTAACATTACCTACATATACATAAAATGTTCTTGAAACATGTATGAAGTATGTTGGTCAGTCAGTCCCATTTTACAAGAATGACCTTCTATGGATATTTATAGGGGAATGCCATGATTTTGATGGATTGCAGCTTGAACATTGACCTCATAAAACTGTTTTTCAGACAAATTATACTTGTTTTGATTATTTTAGGCAAAAACTTAGTTTATATGAATAAGAGATGTCCACTTCAGATGACGGAACCATAAAAAGGATTCAGGGTAAAATGACGACAACTCTTATTATTATTGTTAGTTTCATTCTCATTGACACCTAAGTGACTATTTTCTTCTTCAGGTGAATCATTGTCAGCGCAGATTACAAGAATTAGTAAGATTGCAAAGTGCAACAAAAGAAAACTTGACAATAAACAATCCAATGAAAGGCATCGTGAAAAATGTTCAAAGGACAAGAAAAAATACACGAACAAAATTGTTCCTATTACAAAAAATCCAAGGATTGCATTTGTCAGAGGAAGAAGGAACACTATGCGAGCAACGTTGATTCTATTTGCCAAAAAGGAAGGACCACTACGAGAGCAATGTCGATTCCATTTGCCAGAAAAAAAGGAGCATTACAAAAGCAACATCGATTCCATTTGCCAGAAAAGGAAGGACCACTACGAGAGCAACGCTGATTCCATTTGCCAGAAAAGGAAGGACCACTCTGAGAACAACGCTGATTCCATTTGACAGAAAAAGAAGGAACATTACAAGAGCAACCTCGATTCCATTTGCCAGAAAAGGAAGGAGCACTACAAGAGCAACCTGGATTCCATTTGCCAGAAAAAAGGAGCATTATAGAAGCAATGCACCAAATATTTACTCAAAAAGAAAAAGTGACTTTCAACTGAAAGGAGATTCATTTAGAGAAAAAAAGAGAGCACATTATTCACAGATGAAAACCATCAAAAGAATTGATAATCAACAAAACTGCGAATTGAAAAATGCTACAGAGGAAAATTTCCTTGGCAACAGAAGTGATACTGGAAGAGAAACAAGAGATTTGAGAATGACAACAAATTCAACAGAAAGTGGGCATCAGCTTGATCTGAATCAAATCAAGGGCTATTTGACAAACCAATTGATGCAAGAAAGCTTGGATAATTTAGTTCAGAAAGTGAAGGATAAGTTTATTATGTCAACATCTATTGGAGGGGACAGGAGCAGACATCGAGCCCATGTTTGTGGTGTGTGTGATTGCCTCATTATTGGAATGGAGGATGTACACTACATTGAGAAAGATCAATTGCTCATTAATTCCTCCAGGTTGTGTGTTTCTGGATATGAACAATATTATGATGGGATTTCATTGCACAAGGAGTTGGTTCAACAGTATCAAGTACACATAACACCTGACTGTACATTGCTTTTGTAATAAACAGAAATGATTGTCACTCTGCCCACAATGACACAACTGCCAAACCCAAACTAAGCCAACAGACAGCTACCCTGAAACAACAAATATCCAACAGCCAAGCAGCCATGGCAACAATTGCTACCAACATGAAGCCACAACCAAGCACAAGACGCCACAACTACCAACCCAACAGACAGCCACCCCTGTAATCACACAACCAACAATGTTGCCGCCAATTCAACCAACTGAGTGTGTATTGTTAGAATTGTTGTTCTAATCAAAAAGGAGACACTGCAACCAACAATGTTGCCGCCAATTCACCATATTGCATGTGTATTGTTCAAATTGTTGTTTTCATCACGAACTAAACATCATGCCATCTAACAAAAAAAAGACCAAACCACAAATGTTGATCTCACCAAACTACACACCTGGATGTCATTTAGTGCAACTGTAAAGTTGTTCAAAAAAACCAACATTGTTAGAATTGAAACAGCTACACCAAAACAACATAACCACATGAACAAATTGCTGCAAAGACGAATCCTCAAGCAAATACAACACAAACGCACAAGCCACAGTAATCCCACAATGACACCACTGCTAAACCACCAGAAAGCCAACAAACAGCCACTCACAAATGCCAATTACAGAAAAGTACATACCTGGATGTCTTTTCGTTCAACTGTGAAGTTTGTCAAATAAAACAAAAAGAACAACGTCAGAATTGAAAAACCGACACCACAACAACAGCAACAAATTGCCACAAAGACAAAGCCGTGAGCAAACCCAACGCCAAACCACAAGCCATCGCAATCCCACATCAACGCCACTGCCAAAATACTAAAAACCCTACAAACAGACACTCCAAAACCATACCAACCCAACAAGGAAGCGCCATACCAGACACAACATCCAAAGAACATACCTGAGTATGACTCTCACTTGAACTGTAACGTTTTTGATATAAAAACTAAACAAACAACATTAGAATTGAAATTGCTACAACTAAATGTTAACACTTCCAACACAAAAGCGAGCATGGGACGACAACGCCATGCAACAACGTGATGCGATAGCAAATCCATAGCAATACACAACACTTCCAACACAAAAGGGAGCACAAGACAATGACGCCATGGGACAATGTGATGCACGGCAAAGCCATGGCAACACACAACATGAAGGCACAACCTATTAATCATGAAGCAGCAATGAATCCACGATGCCAACACAATCCAACACCGAATCAACTAAGACGCGATGAACAAAACAAAAACAAACACTCACTAACTATTGTGCCATCAAAAGTGTTGTCAGTTGTTGCATCTTCTTGCAAAACATTCCCTGAAACACACAAATACTGTTTAAAACTACTTGGGAATTTGACATGCGGCGTGCTATCTTAAATTATTAAGCATGATTAAATAACTGCACAAAGTTCCCAAGCAAAACATGTAGCAGAATCGTAAAACATTACACACAAATATGTGTTATATTGCCTTTACGATCTAGTGCATTCACACTTCAATGATCGCAAAACCGCACAGCCAGCCACAAGAACAAAACCGATTGTTTCATGGTACTAAACTTTCTTATAGTATACAACACGTACCTACCTCACTGAAAACTTTGTACAATCAAAATGACTACAATAACATCATAATAAAATCAAGTCGCACACAAAGTCCAACGTCAGTGTGTTTCAAATAAATCTATTAACCATCAGCATCAAAAATAACATCTACTGCCAAAAAATCTTGCAGCCGCTGCTGGTAATGTGAATATGTATACCCCACTATTTTATGTTTACAACAATTTGAATATCTTCAGGCTGGTTTGTTGGCCCGCTGTGCTGCTAATGCTGTGCATGCAAGAAAGCTGTTTGTAAATGATATACAGACATTAATTAAAAATATGTTAACACATTTGTTGAATTCGTTTAAAAAATTATGCTTTCTTACCTTTACTGTTGCTCACTTCTAGTGATAAGGATTTACATAACCCGTTACTATGTATACAGACATTAATAAACATATATGTCATTGCATTTGTAAGATTTGTTTCAAAATAGTGGCTGTCTTATATTTGTTGTCACTAACTTCAATGAAAAATATTCATATACACGCTATTTGTCTCCGACCATTTTCAGGAAACTGACCATATTTGACCGTTAATATAAAATACCTGATCCTGATTAGGGTCTTGAGGCAATTTCATTATTGGATCAGTTGCAGAAGAGAATTTCTTTGGCGATATTGGAAACAAGGGTGATTGCATCTTATCAATGATTCAAGAGATCTTAGGCAGTATTGTCTTGATGATGTTATAAGTCTTGTCTGAAGGTAATGGAACTTCTCAATCTAGGTACGTTAGAGAAGGGTTCATGCTTTTGATACAAAGCAAGAGGTTTTTTAAACAAAGATGGATGGGTTCAAAGGTAAGGGAAAAGACAGCAAAGCAATTAAATAATGGAGATCAACGGGACAAAGGTGAGGAAGAGGAACTCTACACTGAGAGGAATACGTAATTCAATTGCACTACTAAAGCAGAGAAACTGTCACAGTTGAAAACTACATGGTATTGTGTCCTTTTGCAACATATTACAATGAATGGTACATCTATGTGAATGCAAACAGTTTATGTGGAAGGAAGAGCTGAAAAGTATTTGTTTTTTGGTATTGATGTCGAAAAAGCAGGTTACTCTTACGAGGAAGTAAAACTGGAGAAAGACAGGGGTTATGGTCCTAGAAGCATTCTCAGGATTTGTTCAATAAATGAAATCTTGAGTGTTGTGACATGCTTGGGTGTTGTGACTAGCTTGGTTGATTTTTATGGGGTAATACACATTATTTGGTTGCTGACTAGTCCCATTTAGTTGTCATTGTTCATGATCTAAAGGGTCAAATAGTAATCATCTTCACTACTTCTTGTCCTAGGTGTAATCAAAGGGGTGAAATTCAAAAGTTGCTCAGGTGGATAGTTTGGGGGCAGTTAGTTGTGGCCTTTCTCCTCATACTACTTTGAGGCTGGACGGACAAATAAAAAACCATTGTAACATTTAAGAGTTACCAATCAGAAATTAAAATGTATTATTAAGAGTATAATGAATCATTAACAGTAGAATTTACATATTCCTATCTAGTTTTGTCATAATTTTTCACTGTTTTGGCTTGTTGATATAGATCAGATTTTTGGGCATGCTGAGCATAAAATTTGGTATTACATAGCGATTAATACTGTGCAGCTAGTAATTGCACATGCTGCCAAGCACACATCACACCATATTATATCATACATTGCACATTATTCTGACCAACAACACAAATCAAAACCTGCTCATTATGAGCATCCACTGAACTTATTTATCCAAGAAGCTGCATAGTGCTGCCATCAACCAAGCTGTTGCTGACCTTTTGTCAACATAGCAGAGCCTGGGTCAGGGCTACAAAACGCTAGCAAAAAACAAAGGCTACGAGGATGTGATAGCATCCCCCCAACAGTTTGGAGTAACCATATCAAAAGATGCATTGCACCAGAGATTCACCAGGGCATTAAGTCAATCAAGCCTAATATGCCGTTTGAAATGAATTTGTCAAGCTTAGTTTCATCCGATGCTTCTGCTTGATGAGTCAAACTGCATCAACTGCAGTATCTCAATCAACAACACTTCCAATGACAATCTCCAACTCCAACTTTAACCACAGCACCAATGATTGCAACATCTTAAGTTACAAAAGCAGGGCACCCAAAATCAAAAATGGCAAGCTCTCATTGTGGTTAGAGTGTGCATCAATGACATTGTATTTGAATACTCTCTAGAATTGGCATCATGCAAGCATGTATATGGACGTGTTGACAAAAGATAATTGAAAACATTAATTGCAAAGCAGAAGAAACAGTACAAAATTAGTTCAGATGTCTCACCTGCAACAGTTTAAATGAGGCCAAGGAAAGATCTTGCAAAATCATCTGAATGTGATGTCAAGTCTCGATTGGCTGATGCTGAGAATGCCCAGGTTGAAGATTTGCATTCAGGGCAAGATTAGACAGCCATCAAATTGCGCAAAGGCTACTTAGTTGATGAACAATTTGATAACAGATTCAGACTTGCAGGAAGCACTGGTCAGATTTCAAACACTACAAAAGTTTGGGTCTAAATAAGACAAAGTCTCAAAGGGATGGTGGAATCCTTCGTCGACACGAGCATGAACTGGCAACAAAGCATGGAGAGAGAATTGCTCCTAACTGTCATGACTTGATAAATAACACTGGCCGAAAATCAAACAGATGACAGATGTAAGAGTTATTTACAATGAGACAATAGATTCAAAGATAGCATTCGAGCTAGTGACACATACCTTCACTTCCTCTATGGCAATTCTGTTGATGAGGATGATTGGTTTGGCATCAAGCAGAACATTCAGTCAATCCACCCATCCTACATCATGGTTGCCTATGAAAGCAGCTTCTCCACCTTGCAGAAGAAGGACAGCCAAGTATGGGGGCAGAAGTTTGTTGTTGAGAGTGGCACCCATTTTGCAGCTTGTTGCAAGCATGGTAGAGCACAAGTTCACCCTAGTCCCATTCACTTCTACAAAAGGCAAGGCTGTTTGTTGTGTCATTATCTTCCAGATTAAGCAATCAGGCATACCCGCAAATGGGCAACAGGAATTGAAAACTGGGTGCACCCAGTTTTGAGTCAGGATGAGAAGGAGATTGTGTTAGAGTGTAATTTTGCCGAAGGGAAGTATTACCCTGGTGGGTCAAAGTGCAAATATTGAGGCAAAATTGTGGCTTGTCTCACCTTTGCATCAGAAAGAAATGGGATCACTGGAGAGAGTATAGTGCAGGAGTTGGAGAACTTTGATAGTATGGACTTGTTCCCACATCTGAATGATGGTCCCATCCAAATCCTTATTGTTGACGGTCATATAGCCACCATGATCCTTGGTTTGTGGAGTATATAAATGATTAAGGTCACAAATGGAAAGTACACCTTGGCATACCTTATGCCACAACTCTTTGGCAAGTAGGCAATGCATCAGAACAAAACGGTTTTGTAAAATCAGAATGGTATGGTGAAAAGGCAAAACTGGTAGCATGGAAGGGAGAGCATGGCTTACCTAGAGCAATTCACCAGGAAGATGTCATACCCATAAATGAACCGGACATTCTACAAGTCCAATGGCAATGAAAAGAACAACCACAAGGCAACAGCACAACGCGGGTGGTTCCAATCAAACCAAAAGTTGTTAGAACATCCATCGTTTGTCTTTAAGAAGAAAAAATTGTTTTGAATGCTGAGGAAGGCTTAGCAGGATCTGTCTTGGATTGTCTCCTGCATGAAAGGAGTTCATTAGATGGACCTAAGAAGGCAGCAAAGAAGAGAAAGTTAACTAGTGATGCAATTTCAGACAATACTAAACAATCACAGAAACTCACTTCAGGAGTATTTGTCAAAAATGCTGTCCACAGCATTGATGATCCTAGGTTTCTTGAGCGATTCTGCCTGCGTAAGATTTAAAATGAAGAAAAGGAGGAAGCAAAACGGACAAAAGGATGACCAAGGCAAGCAAGCTATTCTATTGAGTCAGGGCGACAAGAAAAAAGTGGCATGGATAGTACTCACCTATTTGCAACTTGCAACCCCAAAGAATACATTGTTTATCTGCAGTATGAAAAGTTGAAGACTGATGGAGCAATGCCAAAGGGGCACACAGAAGGAAGGCAGTTTCATCTCCTTGCCTGAGTAATGATGAAGATGATGGAGACCAGGGTGCAGGACGAGATCAAAATGATGCGGTAGAGGCTTTGTTGGGAATGGCTGGGTCTAATTATTACAATGAGGATGACAAAAATAGGTTGAATGGGACAGTTGCAGTGATGTACTAACAATTGGCGAATTCATTTTTACACACCTCGGTTTATCTTTCATATACTATTTCTTCAACTTTTTTGGCTGGAGCTGCATCCAAACAGTGAGACAGAGCTTGCAGAGATGACAATGTGACAATGCCTTTGCTGGCTTTGTGTTGTGGCGTGATTTTGCTGCAAACATTGGCTTTCCAGTTTTTTGGAATGGAACAGTCAAAAGGCTCTGTTCATGGTTCAGAACACCCATAATCCCTTTCAAGCTATGAGGCCAAGCTTGCACAGTGCACAGAAGATGATGTTGCAATGCCTTTGCTTGCTTTGGCATTGCAATGCGATTTTGCCACAAACATCAGTTTATATGTAGCACTTTCCGGTTGACTGGAATGCAAGGGTGAAAGAACTCTGTTGATGGTTCAGATGGTTCAAAACACCATAATCGCTACATGGGCACAGTTTGATGCATTGTGCCAGATGGTAAAAGTAACTCGCATATTGTTTTATGTACATAACATACCAGATTCTATGAGTAACTATAACGAATCATTACATCCGATATGGTATTGAAGAGATCCCATGTGAAGACACCTTCTTAATGGAATGAGATTGCAGGGAATTGGAATAAGCTCCATAGAGAGGTCCCCAAGGGATTTGCAATGGCAGGCATGTTCTAGGTGCATATTGTGCCGTCACAATTACAGCAAGACAGGCAACTTTGGACTTTGGCGATAAGTATCGCCAGATGGAGTCGTCCAATGTCGTCCGATGTCGTCAGTTGACGTCACTTAAAAATATCTGGTCATTTCATGCCTTCACTATGGGTCGTTAAAATGTCGTCAGGTGTCGTCACTTGGGCCGTCATTGTGTCGTCAGTGTCGTCACTTGGGTCGTCAAAAGGACTTCACTGTCGTCACTTGTGTTGTCAGTTTGTCTTCAGTATGTTTTTGCTTAGGGTCATCAGTCGTCTTTGTCGTCACTTTGTTCGTCACTATCGTCAGTAGGCAGTAGAATATATACCACGTAGGGGTTGTCAGTGTCGTCACTAAGTTCTTCAGTGTCGTCACGAAGGGTCGTTAAAATGTCGTTAACTGCCTTCTGTTCGGTCGTCATTTTGTCTTCAGTGCCGTAACTTAGGTCGTCATTTTGTCTTCAGTGTCGTCACTTTGTGTCGTCATTTTGTCTTCAGTGTCGTCACATGGTGCCTTCTTTTGTCGTCACTTAGTCAGTCACATTAACGAGATAATGTAAAAGACGTCAGTTGTCTTCAGTTGTCGTCAGTTGACGTCAGTTAATCGCTCAAAAATCATCCACGTGGCAAACTTGCCTGTCTTGCTGGTCCAATATTGCCCACATAACTGACACTTACGTGATTCATTTTAATTTCTGACAGCAAGACAGGCAACTCCCCCAAAATATCTACCTTTTTGCGATTAATATCTGCGAGAGTTATCACTTCAGTCACGGCGAAAATAGTCTGGTCGTGACTTGTTGTCAGTTGGGTGTCCGAGTCTTTAGTTAATTCTTGAACTGACGGCAAACAGGTTGTCAGCAGGTCGTAACTGACAACTCTGCAGGTTGTCAGGAGGTCATATCGGACGACTCTGTGGGTTGTAACATGGATGTAACATGGTTGTCACCAGATAGTTACTGGTCATGAGCAGGTCATAAGTGATGACTCTGCGGGTCGCCAAATGGTCATAACTGACAACTCTGCTGGTCGTCACTTGGTTGTAATTGACGACTATACGAGTGGTCACCAGGTCGTAACTGACGACTGTGCGGGTCGTCACTTGGTTGTAACTGACGACTCTGCCGGTCGTCACAAGGTCGTCACTTGAGTCAGGATTTGTCACTTGCGTTGTCCGAGTCATCGCGATGTCCTCCATTTAAGTTGTGCAAGTCGTCAGTAGTTTATGAGTCGTCACTTCCGTGAAATTTTATTGCCAAAATGTCGGAAGTTTTTACAAGTTGCCTGTCTTGCTGTGTTGTACAGTTGGCTATTTCCGAAGTTAAGTGTGGGCCACTGTTACAAGTGTCTGTGGGCCCACTGCAATTTCTACCCCGCTTTAGCGGGACTGTAGTTGAATTCGTAATATTCTGGCTTTCTTGTAAAATACTTACATAGGAACTCGTTGAATTAATTCAAATTCCCACAACGCCGATCATGAGGGATTTTTTCGTCTCTAGGAGTACCATACCGCTACGGTGGAAATTTACGTAGCAGCAATGCTTCTTCTTAAAAAAATAATAATGACCACAACCTAGAGAGGCATCGCATTTAAGCATTATTTATCCAAAAAAACAAATAACAGCCATGCAGGAGCATACAGGTCTCATACAGGTCACCAATTATTCCGCCACAAAAATATGAACAAAAATAACAGCACCCTGTAACATGAAGACCCAAATCCTCTTCCCCCTCATCTGCATCCTATCCATTACACTTTCTCTTCAAATAAAAGAAGATCGTCTCTCCATCGTCATTCACGCCACTACCACCACCGTGGCTCATTGGCAACAACATTACCATCGACATGACGGCAGAGGCGACATACCGAATTGGCTGCAAGAACCTTTTGTGAATCGATGGCAACGGAAGTTCTATGCCAATTCAACTGCAAGAGGGCAGAGCGGCGGCGAGGGGTATTATTTGTTCTTTAAGCACATTCGAAAGGCCGGTACGTGTTGTTACGCGATGGAAGTGCAGAAAGAGTTAACTCTTTGCACCCTAATGTCGACTTGTCGCATCCCAATGCAGGTGGCACAACATTACGAAACTATCTAAATCAAGTATTGAACTATCACAACAATCCACGAACCGCCGCGGATTTTATACACTCTGTCCCCAAAGAAGAAATTGACGATAAATTCCTACTTCAGTTACAACGGTTTCCCAGTGTTGGCGCAGAAGACTTTCAATTGATGCAAGAAACGATTCTTCTACTGAATTCCACAAATGCAACAACCACTGTACCAAAAAGCAAGAATGACATCGACAGGAAGCAGCATGCAGTGACAATACACTATGCAGAACAAGAATTTTCAGCCATGGACTGGGAATGCCGCCGCCTCGATCCGCGATGGGAAAATACTCTCAGCGTCATTCTCTTGCGCCATCCCATAGAGCGACATTTAAGCGAATTCTTTTATTCGGGACCCGGTTCCAAAATGACACTGGATACCACAAAATTGTACAGCAATACACAATATAGACGGGGGCTGAGGAAAATGTTGCAAAACGAATTGCCCACGTGGTTGAATGACACCCATGGGGACAAACGAACAATGAATTGGTATCTTGGAAGGTATTATACCGATAATTTTCAATTGAGGGCATTGGGGGGATGTGCCTCCGGTGCATGCTTGGATTCCAAGAATCTCACCGTGCAAGAAGACATGCTGATTAAGCAAGGGATGCAAATGTACTTTAATGTCACGTCTTCCTCTCACAATGGGGCATGCACCATGTATTTCAATAGTAAAGTCAAAATCATGGATCCCTGTCGATTTAGAGATCGATCTTCTAAAATGAGGAATCTATGTCCCAACGATTGTGATACGCCTTGTCGATATCCCGTTTCGGCATGGGGAAAAGTCGATCGGACGGATCTCGACCGAGCCATTTCTGCCTTGAACGGCTACGACGTCGTTTTTCTCACGGAAACGCTGGATGATGACGATCAATCGTCATTTTTGGCGGATGTCATGGGAGTACCGCGCAATGCCACTTTTTCCTTGAGGAAGAAGAATACGAATACACCGAAAAGTAGCGAGAGGGAGAAGACGCATTTTTATCGTGATCTTTTGATGAATTTGACATTGGATGAGTTGAGTTTACGGATTCATCAGGAGAATGAGTTGGAGATTGAGTTGTTTGAGTATGCTGTGGAGTTGAATCGTATGATGGTCGAGAGGTGGAAAGAAGAGAGTGGATAGGATGGGTAATGGGATGGAAGAAATGAACGGATGTTAGCTGGATCAACTAAATGCCTGAGCTCATCTAGAGTAACTGATGCAAACAGGAGGCAGCTGGAGGATTCTAGTCTCTCCTTAGCTGGCGGTGGTGCAGATATTCGAAAGGTTCGATTGAGGACTGTCGTAGCAAGGGAGAGAGCTTCACTAGCTGAGCGATGTCACAGAGATCGCACATTGCTTCTCGAGGAAAGTATAAACCGTTCTTCTAAGAGTGACATCAGGTGCGGATCTTCTCGTTCAGTCGGATCTGAGGACATGTGATCTGTAGCACTCATCTCATCCATAATACTGACTGTTGGGACAAGTTATCTTCTTATGTCGTCGCACGATCATTCTTTCACCAATGGTGTAGAACAATCTTTATTGTAGTCTTACAAATCGTCATCGAAGTTGCCACCTGCGCAAATTGTGCATGCAAGATCCGATTGCATATTTCATCCGATTATCCGGTGGCGTTTCATCGTAAACTTCTATTCTCGAGAGTCTATTTTAACTTTTCACTAGAGGGGCATACTTCCTAGCTTACAGTCCCTCGCATTCACAGGCTTCCGCCGCTGCAACCCAAACCATTATCAATATATACGGAGACCTACCCATTGACTCACGCATCGTCTTTGACGGCCTCCTCTCGCCCCTCCTTAAACTTCTGCAATGACAAGAACGATTCATTGACGCAGGACACCAGCGACCTGAGTCAGCATTAGTGTGAGTTATTTGTTGCAAATAAGCGCTTGGCTTCCAATTTATTGGTGTAAGGTGTTGCACAAAGGTCGCTCGTGGTTGTTGTGAGGAGAGATGGGGAGACCATCCTTGAGTCTATTATGGAAACATTGAGATTGTCAAAAAATGATTCGCCAGTGCTGCTGCTGTTGGATCGTAGTAGTATGCATTCAACCCTTTCAATGATATCCTCATGCCATGATGCATTTGCTAACATGGATTTTGCAGATGCTCCGGCCCTGAGTGGACGCTGGCCAATATTGCTAACAAACAGTCAAAAGAGTAACGTAGGTTCAGAGAGTCAAACTAAAATATCGAGCAGCTAATCAATCTTCCCAAATAAGAAAAACAAAACAACGACAACAGATCTAAACTTCTGTAGATTCTGGGTACATACTCGCATTATATCTTGGAGCGAATATCTAATGCGTGGAACTATTCAGCTGTGGTCATAGTATTTTTGCGTTCACGTGACAATTTTAAAGTTTACTCGAGTGACTTACAATCACAACAAATTTTACGACATCAATAATTGCAAAAAGTCAATAAAATCACAAAGTTTCCCACTTTCTTGTTTTTTCTCCTCACTTAACTTGGCTGCGCAGTGATGTCGACCTTGGCTTTCTTGAATGAAACACCCGCTCTCCTTTTTGACACTTCTTCGTCGCTTTCCTTCGTCATCTGAGTTGAAGCATTTTCATCTTCACTAACAATGCTGACACCGAGGAACGGTCTGCTCCTAATATTCTTCGATTGGATATTATGACTGATTGGTCTAATGCTGCAAACACAGTCTGGTATTCCTCCATTGGCATGAACTACTCCCTTGAGTGATAAAAACATGGTTTCATCACTGCAATGTTCATTCTTGACTACGAACTTTATCAATATGGACCTTCCATGAGCGAGAGGCACAGAATCACACTCGGTTTGCGTCATCTCCTCCAAAGCTTCCATAAATGCCGTTTGAACCAACGCATTGGAATCTGCCGCGACCCAATCACCAAATAACGTGCCCTCCACGTCCTCTGCTCTATCCAATCCGAGAAAACTCAAGACTGATTGTGACACAAAGAACACACGGCCACTAGATTCAAAGGCCACGATTAAATCGGGGACAGACTCAAGAATATGAACTTGTCGTTTTAATTCATAGTGTTCATTGATGAGATTATCGAGATTCGTCGTTTTCGGTTCGCAAGTATGATGGGCGTAGACACAATTTGCCTTACGTTTGTCTTTGTTCTTTCCTTCCCTTGCGCGAAACACCGTTTTGGTCGCCTGATCGGTGATAAGAGGTTCTGCGTTTCCTTTTGAGTCGTTGGAAGGATTGATGTTCGAATTTGTAGATAGTTGTACGTTACGAGCGGTCTCCTGTTTCAAGGTTCGTTTCTTCATTATAAGTAGGTCAGTTGGCAAATGCTTTAAACTTGAGTGGAAAGATGTGAAAATCTATAGACTCTGAAGGTGAGGTAGTTGAAAGTGTTGAAAGTGTAGACACACAGACTCAGAGAATCAGAAAAACATTCTTCCTTTGACGGATGTTATCATAGTATGACTTACCAATGTGTGATAGTTGGTCGACAAATAGATCTGGTTTTTGATATTGATCCACTTATGAGGTCAAATAATTATGAACTTTAAATCTTGACACATCTTGAAGTGTAAAATTAGTTTCCGATTCAAGTTGTTTTGCGATTTTTACCCCCCATGCTGCGTACTAATGTTATCGGATCTACGACTAGATGACGAGCATCACGAACACACTACGTCTTGCAGGGAAAGAATAACGAAAAGATTCTTCCAAGTTTAATCCTTAAATCCAGCTTAATCATGCAGATGAATTCCAAACTTTTTCATGATTCAAGAGTACCATTAGTGTATGCAATGTCCAGGCTAATGTAAAGTATGACACGACGAACTCAAAAGAAGTCGTAAAAGATTATCTTAAAACAAATTATTGAGGACAAAATAATATTTACGATACTGTGTGTTCTTCGAGATTCCATGTTGGATGGGTAGATGTAGACCTGAATGGTAGGCTGGCTATGGTACCATCGAGCCCCATGCCTACGACACCGCGAATTCATTGAGAAGTCGTAAAAGATGATCTTCACAATTTTATTATTATTGACGAAATAATATGATTTATTTCCAGTGAGCTCGTCGGCATTCCATGTGGGATAAGTAGATTTAGCCATGACTAGTTAGCTGGTTACCATCTGGCCCCATGCTTGGTGGAACAATGATCAGAAGGGGTTGTAGTCCGCTGCATATTTTATCCGATATAAAAATAAAAAATAAAATCATTATCTGGGCGTGCCTTCCTTTACAGCCACAATTATAGACATATATTCAGGACTAAATGTAATCATAATCTTTATATCTTAATCGTATGGTACTCACCGTTTAATCGTACTCCACATGCGGGATTGGTAACACCTCTTCAGAATATGACGGAGGTGAGGGATTTAACAGAAAAAAGAAAAGACAACTGTTTAATGAAAATAGCTACGTATACTAAATTGAAAACATAGTTTTTGACGTTTACCTGTCAGCTACTAGTTTAACAGTAGTACTGCAACTTCCTGGAAAACCTGTTTTTTCGCAATAAAATGTATCCAAGTAACGCCAAGTGGTCTTTTTTTCTCGGAACGGAGAAAAAATACTCCGTCCGACACTCTAAGCACACCCGAGGTGAACCCACGTCATGCGGGGAATGAACAGAGAATCCACGAGTACCTGGTTTCGTGAAACCGAGTGACACCAAGTGAAACTGAGTGACTCGAAAGTGACACCGAGTGAAACCGAGTGAAACCAAGTGAGGTCGAAGTGTAACCGAGTGACACCAAGTAACATCGAGTGAAACCGAGTGACACCAAGTGACACCGAGTGACGTAACACCAAGTCCGAGTGAAACCGAGTGACACCAAGTGAAACCGAGTGACACCAAGTGTGTCCTCTTTAACGGTTTATTAATGGTAGCCTGACGTATTACATGTGGCGTTCATAAGTAACGTACCAGATTCTACACAACACACAAAAAAATTGCGACGCTACTCTTCCTCACCATGAGGACTTCCGCCGCCGCCATCGCATCACCTCGATCTCCGCAAATACCGTCACAACACCAGGACCGCCACGATCGCCCTCACCGCAACATCACCCACGACCATCCTGCCGCTTGGTTCGGCTGGATTCCCCGTATTTTACGAGGAATCGCACCATTTCTTCAGGCCGATTTTTTTTCACGACAGCTTTCGCGAGGAGTAGGTGGGAAAAAAGGCAATTCAGGAAATGTAAGTGTTATTTCAATTTTTATTGCCCCATTTGTTGCATTAAATCATCGCATCATCAATGCCTTCAATGCTGTTCTTTTCAGCGCTGTCCTGGGTGGTGGATGGTGACTTTTCGCCATCCAATTCAATTAAGACCGAAATTAAAGGTGGGTGGTCTTCCTCCTCCTTGTCATCCATTTTTTTCAGCTTCTTCTTAAAATCTTCTCTTTCCTCCCACAAAATTTTAGTGACAATTAATTATCTGCCTCTTTATAACCTGCTGAATGATTACATGACTTGTTTGTTGCTTAGCATGGAGAAATTGCAAGCCTCAACAATCAACAATATTTTGCTGACGATCTGTCAGCTAAGGCTAGGTTTCGTTAGCGCTCGTCGTTCGTGCAGCAGGGAAATGTTTTACTGCTTGATTGGTTGGTGTGTGTTATCAAAGTGTATCGTGTGATAAAATTAGTTTTTGATTTTAATTCATAAATAATCAGTTCAGTCCTTAATTTAATTATTTATACATTGAATTTTTACAATTGCATGAGAATTATTGGTTGTATTGTTGACTATCCTATACCATGCTAGCAAATTTTCAACCATCCATGGGATTCATTGTCGATTGTCGAGTAGTACACAAATCAAGCAGCTGCATTTGGTCAGATATCCTTCCATGGATGATTGTTGCATGATTGACGTCTCGCTTCCAACTAATCTTCTGCCTTGCCCGCAGCATCCACTATCCTATCTGGTCCCTGCATTTGAGAATTATCATGCACCAGCATGGTAGGTATTAGGTTGTTGATGGTGAGTGAGTGGAAAAATCACCAGCAGACCCACGGTGCGAACTTGATCCTTCTGATTGGTCAATTTTGCAACTACGAACTGCCAGGATGCTGAGAGTTGGGTGGTCCTGCTTGATCTTTACAGCCTTCTGTGATAGGCCAGGCGGACGGACGAAGATATTAGGGATGTAACATTGTTGGGTCAAGAAATTGTCACATATTTTTTGCGGTCATCTAGCTTCAGGTACATTTTTGGGAAGGAAGAAATGTCATACGCCCCATGTATCATAGATCAAGATGACCCGCGTGAGTCAAGGAATTGAAGTATTTTTTGTCAAGTTTGTCTCCAGACCCTGTGAAAAAAGTTATGATGGGTTGAATAAAAAATTTGGGAATTGTTATTTTTTGTTACAAAAGGGGGTGCAAGGTTCATGTGATGGCAGTTGCCTGTGTGAATTATTTGATTGAGGAATTGTGCATTCAATCTCAAAATTTGAAAGAAACCAGAGAGTTGTGCGTTTCCCAGTGGTGGAACACAGCAGAAGGCAGTTATACTTATTGTGGGTTGGCAACAGGGCCATTGCTAGCTTTTTCCCGGTTAGATTCGTGATTGTTTATGTTAAACTAGGTGCCACACATGCATCTCGCCCCACCAGCACACAACTCTGTATATCATTTACAATTCTTAACAGTGATTCGGCAATATATGATATGCCAATGCCAAATAAAAGAGTGATTTGGTTCGCTCTCAGGCAATATCAGAAGTTTCATTTGAGAAAAAACTTGATTTTGTGGTGGTATTGTGATTGTGGGTGGTGTGAATATTAATATGTTCATTGTGTGGTTTGTCTGTGTGGAGCATGATGTAATGCAATGGTATTTTACTGTACTTTAACACTCCTAAAACACAATGAAACTTCTTTTGTGGTCTGTTTGCATGTAGGGGGGTAATTTGTGGTCCATATGAATGTGGACTCCCGTTTGTGGTGCCAAAACAGTCACGCGAACAATTTTGTGGAGTTCAGCCCCGTGGAATCAGACCATCTGAGTGAACCAAGTGACACCAAGTGACACCGAGTGACACCAAGTCCAAGTGACACCAAGTGACATCTAGTGACACCAAGTGAAACTGAGTGACACTGCGTGAAACTGAGTAAAACTGAGTGAAACTGAGTAAAACCAAACGCACTCAGTTACTCCGGTGCTAACAACCAAGAACATCCGGGTCATAGCTGAGCGAACCCAGCTATGGCCGAGTTGGAGAAATGGACTACCTTTAAAAATCCCTTATCCTTGTCCCAGAAAATCCAAGAGTAACTCAAAGTAACACGGAGTCAATGGTTTTCCAGGAAGTTGTCTACGGAAATTGTCTGAAATGTCTTGCCAAGATGAAGATAGATTGTAATTGTAGGTGAAAAATGAGATCAACAGAAACAACAAAACAAGATCTGTACACAGTACAAGGTGGAAATCCTATGGAACCATGCTTCCTATCTGATTACATGGGTCCTTACTCTTAGAGATATTTTTTGTTGAAGTCAATAGGTAATCTTGTACACAGAAACACATTGCTTTAGTTGTAACATAAGATGGCAGAAGGCTAAATAGAAGGTGGAAAAGTATAACAACAGTAACAAAAAAGTAAGGAGAAGGAGGCATCAGTTCAATGGCTGCAAAAGTAGGAGGTATTCCCCCTATCAGAGTTACAGCCCTCTCCTTGATAAAGAAGTCAAACACATGATTGATAAAGTAAAAAATATGTTCCAGATGCAATAAGTTCTGTTTGCAACTAAATTTATGAAGTGATGCTTGAGTGGAAGAATTAAATTAAGAATCACACACATTACAATCATACCATGAATGCTATTACAAGGTGGACATCCTATGGCACCATGCACTTACTTCATGAATGTTGGGCTGGTTCTGGGAGTAAGGACCCATATAATCGGTTATGAAGAAGACCCCAGTAATTAGTAAAAGAATAGTGATTTTCAGTAGCTTTGAAGCATGCAACTTCCTGGAAAACCTCTTTTTTGGCAATAAAATGTATCCAAGTAACACCAAGTGGTCTTTTTTTCTCGGAACGGAGAAAAAATACTCCGCCCAACACGCAGAGAAGACTCTGAGAATACACAACTACCTGGCTTCGGTGAAACCGAGTGATGCCAAAGTGAAACCGAGTGACACCGAGTGACACCGAGTGAAACCGAGTGACACCAAATGAAACCAAGTGACGTAACACTGAGTCCAAGTGACACCAAGTAAAACAAAAGACTTGAAATAAGAACAGTGTAATGGTTTTCTAAATAAGTCAAATTTAGACGAAATGTGTGACACCAAGTGACACCGAGTGAAACTGAGTGACACCACGTGAAACCGAGTGACAACACGTGAAACCGAGTGACACCGAGTGACGTGACACCAAGTGAAACCGAGTGACACCAAGTGAAACTGAGTGACACCAAGTGAAACTGAGTGACACCAAGTGAAACCGAGTGACACCAAGTGAAACCAAGTCACTCGGTTACGTGAACAAGTAAGGCCAAGTTGGAGAAACGGACTAATTTTGAAATTTTCCTTATCCCGAAGTACCCGAGCGTGACACCGGGTCACACCGAGTCCGTGGTTTTCCAGGAAGTTGCTGGATCAAGACGACACTGTCGGACAGCACTAAGGATGCTCAAAAATCATCCTTGTTGGAAGACATGCGAGCCGGACTATGGATACAAGTGGCACTCGCCGATACGAAGACTCGCTCCGTGTTTTTCCAGGAAGTTGCAGTAACATAAAGTAATTTTAGTCATTCATACTAGTTGTCAAAAAACAAATTTTGTGGTTCAAACAAATAGATGGGAGCAGAAGACACAATTATTCTTTACTCCAGTTCACACAAGAAGCAATAAAAAGAACTAACATCCCATTCCCTTGGAATGATGGAACAATCCAACTCTTTAGGAATTGAGCTATGGTTTTTCTGTGGAGTGGGTTGTTAAGTATTTTATTGGAATTAAAAGAAAGGGCCCTGTTGCTGTGACCTAAACCAGAAAGTATTTAAAAAATCTTGTTGTAGACTTTGCTGACTTTGTTTTTATGAGCTTAATACTACTGTACAACTGATGAATGAGATACTAGTTATCTCATGCATAAAAAACACAAATGATCATGGGAGAGATTGGCAGTGATTTGTGGCAGTTCCATGACTGGCTCATATTCAACTGCCCAAAGGAACTGTCCCATGGGAAGGTTCCTGAGAAGGAAATCCTCCATTGGATATTCAACCTAAGAAAACACCTACAATGTGTATGGTGGAGTTCTAGGAAGGAAAATCCTATTTGGATATGATTTCTGAGAAACTCATATCTTATGACTTTTGAGTCCTTCCTCTGTATCAAACAATGTGAAGGAGACTTATGGAGTTCCAGCTGGAAGCTCCAGATTCTTGGCCTATGTCACTCGCCCCCACGAATGGAGGGTCAGGTGAGGTGTGAAAAAACCTTTTCTTTGGAAAGGAAAAATGGGGAGGCCTGTTTTGTGAGCGGAAGACACTTGTTTTGTGTACCGAGTTATACTGGTGATACAAGACTTTCCTGGCTGAGTAGTGACTACGAAGCATTATTTCAAGCGTAAGTGTTAGTGGAGAGAGGAGTAAGAGTGATTCACTGACATGTTCTTTATTTTAAGTGTCTGTAGTGTCAAAGTATGGTGTTACTCTCCTAATGTTTAATCTTTCTGATTTTGTTCCGCGGTGAACCCTGATAGTACCATTCGTATGGACTGTCGATATAGTCCAAGGATCTTTATGGTATTTGCTTTCTGATTTGCGGAGGATACCTTCTTTGCGAAGAAGTACTCTATCACCAATTTTATAATCCCAATCGACGCGAGACTTGTTTTCACGTTCGGTGTTGCGATCGGTTTGGCGTTGCCTATGGTCTCCTATTTTGTTCCAGTCAGCTAGGAAGGGAATGTCAAACAGCATGTCCCTGCCAAATATTGCTGCACCTGGAGAGGCTTTGAGTACCGTGTGGTATGTGGAGCGAACGGCCCATGCAGCATCTGTGAGGAAGTCTGCTATGTCACTAGGAGCCACTGTATTGGCCATGTCTAATTCAGCGGTACGGAGCATTGTCATGATTACTTGATGCATCCGTTCTAGTATTGCGTTTGCTTGGGGGTTCTTGATGCTGGTTGGCTTACGCTTGATACCGTATGAATCACATAGGGTTTCGAAATTGAGCTTGAACTCGCTTCCATTGTCGTAAATGATTACTTGACAACGTGGGTAACGGCTAAACCAGATCTTGTTTACTAAAGAGCCAACTTGTGCTGATGATTTATCAAAGTATGCTTCTTTAGGTTTATTATGTGTGTTAGTACCCTTGAGGCCCTTTTACCCTTGGGAGTAACAGAATTGAATTCAGTTACCGGTAGTTCCACAATTTCGAACCAACTGGTAGCTGGATCTATCATTGTGACACACATAAAGTCAATTTCAGTGCCGTCTTTGCCCTTGAGAGTGTATGGTCCGATTAGGTCCACACATAGTACCTCCCAGGGGTTTGATACAACCAATTTTGTAGGCAATTTACCGTACTTATGTTGGCGTCGTTTGTTGACTTGGCATTTATGACAATTTTTGACAAAGGTGCGGACAGAGTGTCTCAAACCTTTCCAATACATCGCAGCGAAGAGTTTCTTCGAGACGGGTTGTCCCTGGATGCTGCAGGTAGTGATGGTACCACTGTACTGCTCGCTGCTGGAGTTCCTGTGGGATGACAAGTTTGCCATCTTTGCACAGTACTTGAACATTTTCTACCAGCTGAGGTTTGTATGCCTCCAGCAGGCTGAGTTTGTCCAGCATTTTATCCGTTTGTTGAGCTGCGGCAATCTCCCGAACTGTCAGGGGATAGATCGCATTCTCTTCGCTGCGGTTAGCAAACACAAAGTTCATGAGGTCTGAGTGTTGTGCTGGGGATGGGTCCTCTTCTGATTGCATAGTGTAATAACACCAGCATTTGGTGAAGGTCATCCAGTTTTCCTTGACGTCCTTTGTTGGACCAAAGTCAAGGCGTGAAATCGCATCCGCAACTGTGTTGTGGATTCCTTTGATGTACACGATTTCAGGACCATATTCCTCTAGTAATAAACGCCAACGGTAAACCCTGTCACAGGTTAAACCGAGTGCATCTTGCATGAGGTTCTTGTGGTCTGTGTAGACTACAATTGGCTGGCCCCACAGCATTCCTTTGAATTCTTTGAGTGTTTCAACAATGGCTAGAAGTTCAATTTCGGTTACGCTGTATTTTTGCTGACAGACAGAGAGTTTTCTGCTGAAAAATGCAATTGGCCGGTTGTTCTGAGTAATGACGGCTCCAAGTTGTCTCTTGGATCCATCAGTATAGATCTCAAACCCTTTTGAGTAATCAGGGTAGGCCAAGGACACATCTTTGGCGATAGTGGCCTTTACGTCATCGAATGCTTTTTGATGTTCCTCAGTCCATTTCCAAGGTTTCTTTTTAACCTTGAGAAGTTTGGATTGTTTGGTATGACCACACTCGCCTACTAGGCTTGTGAGTGGGGCAAGCATTTCGCTGCGCCGTGCCCAAAGATCTCGATAGTATTGGACCATGCCAAGAAATCTACGGAGGTCTTTGACATTTTTGGGCGGTGTCAGTGCAAGTATCGACTGTACCTTCTTGGGTTGTGGTTTTATTCCCTCTCGTGAGAGGATGTACCCAAGATATTCTGTTTCAATGGCACAGAAGTTTGATTTGCGAGCATTTACTTTTAGGTTCGCATCTTGCAGTCTGGAGAGGACCAATTCCAATTTAGCCAGGTGGTCTTCCAGGGTTCCCTTGGTGATACATAGTAGATCATCAATGTAAGCTCTACGAACTCAAGGGTGGCCATTAGTTCCATCATTTTCGATTGAAATATGTCACGAGAACCAGCAATTCCCATAGGTAACCTGAGGTAAGAGTACTTACCCCATGGAAATATAATGGTGCAGATCTTGGATGCATCTGGATCCAACCTAATGGTGTAGTAGCCCATGTTTAAATCAAGGGCTGTGGCAAAAGTGAAACCTTCTAACTCTTGCATGACTGTACTAATTTTAGGTAACGGGAATGGTTTTCTAACTATCCTTTTGTTTACTTCTCTAAAATCACTTAGGAAACGTACAGTCTGATCTTTTTTGGTACTATGAACGATGGTGAAGCCCATTCAGATGCGGGCTGCCACTGTAGTACCCCTAGGTCACATAGTCTTTTGAGCTCTTTCATGAGAGTCTCTTTGACTGAATGTGGCACTGGGTAGGCTCTGCCATGGTACGGTTTTGCACCTTCCTTCAGTTCAAGGAGACAGGCTCAGTATTCCAATCACCTAGTGTACCATCAAAGAGGTCCTCATATTTACGGAGGAGCTCCAACAACTTGTTTTGATCTTGTAGACTAAGGTGAGGACAATTGTTGTCAACAACTGATTGGAGGTCTGCTTTTTCATATTTTGCATCTAAGATGTGAACTGCACGCTGAGTGGCTTCCTCAGTACTACGTGGTTCATGAATCATGCTGTGGTTAACTGACCAAGCTTTTTCAATCTTAGAGCTAGTTGACAGACTGTTGATGTCTCTCATCGGCAAGATGATCTCATCAATGGTAATATCCTTTGTTCAAAAATCTAGAACAATTCCAAGCTCTCTTAGTGTTTTTACACCTAAGATGAGGTCAAACGCTGGCTTAGCCATCTTTTTACCATCATACTCCACAACATCAGGTTTAACTGTGTATTCCTTGCTGTTGGAGTACTCTAGGAATTTTAGAGTAACTTCGCCTCTTCCTTTGGTTTGGAAGCACCCATTCGACGTGTGCCAAGACTTTGACACCTGCCTAGTCAAGTAGGGAAAACGCTTGGTGGTTCCTTTTTCATGGAACATGAGGTCACCATCGGAACCAGTGTCCAATAGTACTCTCAAGAAGTTGTTTTTGCGACTCCTGGACAAGTGTTTGAGTTTTGTCGAGGACTGACTTCCAGCGCTAATTTTTGCACAGCTAGTACTGCTGTTACTGAGTCCATTGATTTTTGTGGGTTAGATGGCTCAATTGACTTTGATTTATGTAGGGTGTCCCTCACTGAGTTGGGATCTACATCAAAGTTAGTGGACAAGTTCGAGGTGTCTTTGAGATTTTTCAAAGTTACGTCCACTAAGGGACTCGAATAATCCGAATTAAAATTTTGTCATTTAATTCTAATTTTGGGTTACTGGTAGTTTTTATCGGACCAGGGGTAGTGTAATTGGCTAACTCGTGGTTAGTTTTAATTTTCTTACAACTATTTTCATTTTCCCTGGTACTACCCAACCCAACACTTCAGGATGAGTCGGAATCGCTGTCACTTTCTTCGCGACGGCGACGTTTCTTGCCTTTTTGTTGGCTTTCTTGAGAGACTTCTCAAGTTTCTCCATGCGAGCCAAGACCTGGGCGTAGGACTTCTTGGGGCGACTGTCCTCGCGGGACTTTTGTGCAGCTTGCCCGAAAGTACCTCGCGTAGGAGTTCCGTCTTTGTTGTACCGGCAACACTCCGCGGTGTTATGCGTGGTGTGTGCGCCCCCATGCTTTTTGCATAGCTCGCAGTTCTTGTCTACGCGCATATACTCTGTGCGTGCTTGCTTGGGCTTCTTGGGAATTCGTGCACCTAGCGCGAACTTCTTGGCGGGCTGTTCAGCTCCTTGGGCCTTTGCAGGCTTAGAAGACGACTGCCTCTCATCCACTGGGTGCGCCACCTCAATTCGCTCAAGAATGAGCAATAGAGGCTTAACCCCTTCGGGATAGCACTTCTCAAGCAAGTGGTACTGGTCCTGCCACTTCAACGGACACATGCGCAAGATATGGCATGCAAGTTCCATGTCAGTGAAGGAGTAGACCTGTTGGGTCATCGTACTTGTGCTCGGACTGTAATACAAACACGGGAGGTCTTCCACGTAATTGTTCAGCTGCATCACGCGCTGCACAAACTGACGCACCCGAACCTTGTTGGGCTTCTTATAAGGCAATTTGAAATATAGAATTTCAAATCATGTGCAAAACACGATTGGAGGTGGAGTAACTGGCACCTCCTGAACGACTCGGACGTTTTGCCCGGTGACTTCTTCCTTTGACTCGAAGATGTCGTGAAAGGGACTTGACTCTGTCTGCTCCTTGACAATTAAGTCCCAGGGCTGACGTGCCTCCTCAGTGAGAAGGTTGGCGTAGAGTTGAAAAACTTCTAGGGCCGAGTCGGTCATTTTTGTCCTTAAGGCGAGCATGTCGGCCTTTAGGGAGAGTGACTCTGCGGTCTTTTTCTCCTTCTCAGTCTTGCTGAGGGGGTCATCGGCAAGTTCGCGTAGAACAGCCTTCCAATCACCTTTTTTCGAGTCATATGCCTTTTTGGCATCATCGCAGGCGGGAATTAGCCCCATTTTCTTGGCGGTACTATACGCCTTGTTCACGTGCAGTACAAACTGCTCGTTGGTACCGTGTCCGGACCAAACCGTGACTCGGGTTTCTGACCCATTCGCGAGGGTGCACTTGAGGGTCTCAGGCTTGAGGTCCAAAGCTTCTTGGACTGGGTCCCGATCCAGCACATAACGGATAGGGGCTTTCTTGCCACCCCTTCCGCGCTCGCACTCTTGGTTCTTAAGCCCGATAGGGGCAATCTTCTCAGTAGACATTCTTGAGAGGGCTGCTCGGAGACTTGTTCCGAGAAAAAGGGTCTTGTAGGAGCTTCGTGGCGGTTCGCACTCAAAGGAGACACGATTGGCACGAATCTTGTTGGCGGCGGGATCACGTAGCGCAGACGTGGTGCTACTATTTACCGGCGCACGAAAGACGGTGGCTCGACGGGCGAACACGTGGATGCTGAACGCTGGACTGGCGGAGGACAGACGCGACGGTGTTGAACGGACGGTGGTCGGCTCGACGGTGACGGACGGTCGAAGGACAGTGCGGCGATGGACAGACGGTCCAAAAAATTCGCTCGAGTAGGTTATCAATTGATAGTGACCTAAGCCAGAAAGTATTTAAAAAATCTTGTTGTAGACTTTGCTGACTTTGTTTTTATGAGCTTAATACTACTGTACAACTGATGAATGAGATACTAGTTATCTCATGCATAAAAAACACAAATGATCATGGGAGAGATTGGCAGTGATTTGTGGCAGTTCCATGACTGGCTCATATTCAACTGCCCAAAGGAACTGTCCCATGGGAAGGTTCCTGAGAAGGAAATCCTCCATTGGATATTCAACCTAAGAAAACACCTACAATGTGTATGGTGGAGTTCTAGGAAGGAAAATCCTATTTGGATATGATTTCTGAGAAACTCATATCTTATGACTTTTGAGTCCTTCCTCTGTATCAAACAATGTGGAGGAGACTTATGGAGTTCCGCCTGGAAGCTCCAGATTCTTGGCCTATGTCATGCTGTTGCATTCAAGATATGTGTCCCAACTTCGGTTGGGAGACTGAGATATGGATGGTTGTGAGGAGTTGGGTGGTAAGGATTCAAGTGGAAAGGAATCATATAAAAATGGAGCAGGAAGAAATCTCTTGCCTTAGCATTGGTGCAGCTGCTACCCATTGATGTTGACTTCAAGATGTGTTTGTGGGGAGGTTCATCTTCAGCTTTGAGACTGAGATTGTATGTTCAAAAAGTGGGGGGGGTGAGCAATTAATTGATTTTTTTTGTGAGAGGTTACCAGTAAACATAAGAAAAATAGGGGGAACGGATGAATCTCTTACCTCAGCATCAGTGCAGCTGCTGCGCATTGATATTGGCGTAAAAATGTTTGTGGGGGCGGTCAGGCTTCAGTCTGGAGACTGAGATATTGTCGTTGCCATGGAGTGGGTCGTGGGGAAGCAGGCAAGCAAGGATTTCATTGGATTTTCTGTGAGAGGAGGCCAGCAAACACTCTCGTACCTCGGGATCATTGCTGCTGCTCGCTATTGACAGTGGCTTCAAAAGGTATGCAGATGCAGACATGACACGTGCCTGTTCCCGCGGAGATGCAAATTAGCTGTATTAATTGAACTTTCACTGACAAAAAATTGCAAAAAAGGGGAAAAAATCAAGCTCTTACGTCTCGATAGTCGCCACTGCTTGCTATTGGCAGTGGCTTGTAAATGACTGCACGCGCAGGGAGTTGATTCAGTCAGGGGACTGAAATATGTCTGTTCCCGTAGAGCGGCCAGGTAAATGTTTTATAAAAATTGAGAGAGTGACAGTAAACTTCATGAAAAGGGGGGAAAAATCAAACTCTTACCTCACGGGTTGTTGTTGCTGTTGGCTATTGACGACAGCTTCGAGATGTGTGTTGGGGCAGGTGTCGATCGGTTAGGGGACTGAGATGTGCTTTTTCTCCTCAAGCAGCCAGGTAAGTGTTTAATTGAAAATATTTTCAAGTGTGACAATAAACTAGCAAAAAGGGAAAACATCAGCTCTTACGTTATGATTTTTGACGTTTGTCACTACCCTTTGTTGTATGCTTTGAGATGTGTGAGGGGCAGGTGCAAATTCAGTCTACGGACTGAGAAGTGGTGGTAGGCCGCGCCCAACTATTTAATTGAATGCTTGCTGTGAGTTGGTTGTGGACAATGCATGGTGAAAATGGGCGCAGCAAACAAGTATGGTACAATACTGTACCATAATACATCTCTTTCTCTCTATGGTAGAAAGACATGAAATTAATAAGAACAGTGTAATGGTTATCTAAATAAGTCAAATTTAGGCGAAACGCGTGTGACACCAGTGACACCAAGTGAAACCAAGTGAAACCAAGTGACACCGAAAGTGACACCGAGTGACGTGACACCGAGTCCAAGTGACACCAAGTGAAACCGAGTGACACCAAGTGAAACCGAGTGACACCAAGTGAAACCGAGTGACACCAAGTGAAACTGAGTGACACCAAAGTGAAACCGAGTGACACCAAGTGAAACCGAGTGACACCAAGTGAAACCAAGTCACTTTCGTTGCAGCGAACAAGTAAGGCCAAGTTGGAGAAACGGACTAACTTTGAAATTTTCCTTATCCCGGTACCCGAGCGTGACACCGGGTCACACCCAGTCCGTGGTTTCCCGGAGGAAGTTGCTGACACACCCCATTTTGTAACAAAAAAATATCGATTCTCGTTAATTTTTATTAGATTGACTATAACTTTTCTCACTGCGCTCGGAGCGCAATTTGGAGGAAATTCTACAAATTCCTCTTTTCGCGAGCTTTCGATTGGTATATGGTGCTTGCCATTCAAAATTGCGCTCAAACGTAGATCTGTTACAGCTAAACTTGACAATAGCCATTTTCGACAATTCCGCGATATTTTCGAAAACACAGGTCGTTTTATTTTCAAAAACAACTGCTCAAGATCGGCGTGCTTCCCGACCATTAGACTCTAATTTTGACACCATAGTCAAAATTTACTGGAACACCCCTTCCGACGTTTTCGAAAATAACTCACCGGCTTTTTCGAAAATACACAAACTATTAGACCAATTTCGACAATCGCGGGACACATCATTTCCGACAAGTAGAAAAGATTCCCTTTGGCACGAAAAGATTCCCTTTGAAAGACATTTTCAAAATGAACTGACGCCAATGTTCTAGTGATTTTCTAAAAAACTAGTAAATTTCAAAAATATGGGCTGTCTATTTTCAAGAATAAAAATATTGTCAAGTCTAGCTGCACAGGGAAGCAGGTATTGTTGAAAATGGTCGTTTTTTCTATATTAACTGGTAGCTATTGTCCACAATTTAGCGATTGTGGAAAATAGCTGTCACAGATCATATAGAAAAATATGCGGTCTTGACGCATCGTGCACATGTTACACAGTGAATTACTTCTCTGTGACAGGAAATAATCGCGACAACATAGTGGTTATTCCATAGCCCTGCCTAATTGTGTAAAAACATCAAAATTAGGCAACCATTACGCGCAACGTTTGAAGTCATTTTTGTTAGCGCTAAGCTAATTCCTTTTGTGGCATTCTTCTTCATCATTCTGGCGTACTCAGCGCGCAACGAGGTCAATTTTCGTTGTGTGTAACTGTAGTAATAACTTGGAAAACACTTATGCCACCCCCCTAGCAAACTTTACAGGCATAAAATACAGATAATAGTGAAGCATTTTTGCACTATGGTTCAACCCTAGATTAGTTTGGGTTGCTTCAATATCATGGGCTACATTTTGCCTAATTAGGCAATTTAGCCTGTCAGATAACCAATAGTGTTGCCTTGCTCCAAACATGACTAGGAGTGAGGACGAGCTTAAGGCTCTTGTGAAAAAGGCCGCCAAGGCCAAATCTGAGCATTTAACTCTCAGCATCCCAGAGGCAATGAGAGTAGCAACTTTTTCTCTCGAGGAGAGTAATGAACGCACTCTCCAGATGAGAGTACGCAGAGCATACCAGCCACCTCCACAGGCAATTAATGTTCTTTTGATTCGATCAGGAGTTTTCATTTAACAATTATAATACTTATTACAGTTCTTAGATTAGTTGACAGGTGTGTACTGTTTATACTTTTGATGAGCTTCAAAATGATTTTTCTGTCATGTACCCTTCTGCCAACCATAAATACATCGGAAAAAACAAATGTGCTGGGCACCAAATCTCATTGCTCATGCAATCTGTCTTTCCCAGCGCCACCATCCTAACTACCACAGCTAGAGCTGTCCATTTCTGCATCAAACTCGTCAAACTCTATCAATTTACTGGCTGATGGTCGAATTTTATTCACCTGTCACCTGACATGACAGCATAAAAAGACTACTGAGGGGTGCCCAGGACAAACAAAATTGAAAAGTAATGAATGCCCCTATGAGTGGAGGATGTAGGTAAAAAATGAGGGAATAGACAATCTAAGAAAAAACTTACAGTCAGTAAATTCCCATCTTTCCCCCTCCCGGTCATGAAAGCCATCATGTAACAAAAATTACATGGTAGAAATGGTGCTATTTCTCAAGAAATAACGCGAATCGGACCGAACCAAGCGGGTGGATTGTTGCGGGTGATGTGGCGGTGAGGGCGATGAAGTCAGACCTGGTGTTGCAGCGGTATTTGCTGAGATCGAGGTCATGCGGTGGCTGCGGAGGAAATCGTCATGGTGGTAAAGTACTGTGACACGATTTTAATTTTTTGGCTTCCGTAGAAACTGGTATATTAGTGTACGTGGCACAATGTAACACGACAGTACTACTGTTAAACTGGTACCCGTTCGTTTCTCACAACGCTCAACTGAAGCCCATCCTTACCGTACGGACATGAACGTGAACATGAACTTTTTTTCTATGTTCATGATCGCGCAAATCTCCCTACCTTACCATAGCCTTAATCAACTTGAACGTGATCTTTTTCTTACATCGGAATTCGTTTATTTTTGTACGACTTAATTCTTGAAAAGTTCCCGCACTTTCTGGTACGATACCTTATGTTACATACAAGATATGATGTATTAGTTTGCCATGGTGATCACATGTAAAAAAGTTCGTGCTCAATGAACATGACCTTTTAAAGTTCAGGTTGAGATTTGAGCTCATAACCATTTCTGTGCACGAACTATTTCGTGCTATGTTGAAAAAGGGCTCTGTAAGGATGGTAAAATACGTGAACGCAACGCGGACATAAAAAGTATTTTCAAGTTCACATTCATGTCCGTACGATAAGGATGGGCTTGAGCTTATTTAATTTATTTACGAACGTCAACAGCTTCTTGAGGAAGTTGTGCACGCTCAACAATTTTTCTCAAAATCAGTCGTGCATCAGTGTCACATCTGTCAAAAAAATGACTTTGTCATTTTAAAGGTTGACTGTTGTTAATCTGTCAAACTGTTATTAATCGGTCAGAACCTTTCATAGATCGGTAATCTGTTTTTTAGACGACGACATCAATTATTTCATCAATAATTTTGTCATTTTAAAGGTTGTCAGTTCTTAAACTGTCAAACTGTTATTAATCGGTCAGTACCTCTTACACGTTTGACTATCATTTTTGAAATTTCTACACACATCATGCAGCCCTGCTCGGTCTATTATTTACTCTCAACGGCAAGGTCGTTTTGACACGACTGGCTATCATAAGCCCTGGATTTCTATGATTTAAAGCTGGGAAATTTTTGCGGTTCTTAGTAAGTACAATGTTCAAATCTTTCCCACATATCAGTTTAGTTCTACAAACTCTTTTTCAAACTAATTAACAGTTTCATAACTCCGATCCCTCACCTCCGAATAGGGAGATTCTGAGGTAGTTGTACTAGAGTGGATCTGACCGTTTCGTCTGGTGCCTGCCAATAAATTAATTGAGGTCACATTAGATGTTCTTTTTACCTTTTAGTGCAGTTTTGGACAGCTCTCGTTGTCCCTGATCATATGGAGATTTCACGTGTGACTTAACTCCTTATATTGACCAAGATATAGGCAATCGTAGATGTCAGATTGTCCAGCCTCAGTCGAGGCCATCCTGAACGTTTTGTCATCTAGTAGTTTGTTAGTGTTAGCAGTCAAATCGAGCCAACCAGCAAAGGAGGTAGTACAAAGTGAACAGAGAAGGAAAGATTGCATAAGACAAGCTAAGATCATTTCGGTGAAAGGAAAAGCAGAGAAAGAGTGGAGGGAGTGGGTCTTGGATCAAGGAGTCTTGTAAAGACTTTGGAGGCTAGGCTACAGGCTAGCGAGCCTTACGTACCTCCAGCCAAAATACCAAGCTCCCGCCCAACAATGCTTGGGATCGCAGCTCCGAAGAAGCTCACTTTTCCCCAGAACAAAGTTTGACGTAAAAAGGTTGGGCAGCGATTTGGTCATGGTGCTTGGCAGAGAGCGGGGGCTGATCACCCCGTTGAGGCAAGCAACCCCATGACTTTTTTGTTCGCTACTCCCGTACGCTCTCACTCTCTCGATCTCGGCTGCCGCTGTGTCTGAACCGCTTCTATCGATGTTTCCTCACCCTCGTTCCACATCTCTGCCCGCCTCCCTGCCTCCTTCGGCGGCGGCCTTGTCCTCCCCGTTTGCTTCTGTCGCTGCGCTTACTTAGTATGTGGCTCGGTTGAGGATGGGCACGGCTCCTCCCTCCCTTACCCACGTGACAAGCGGCCTTGGCACCACAGATTTGGCGCCGACAGCCACTTCTCGATTGTTCGAGGTGGCCGACGGTGAGTTCACTGCGTCGGCTTTTGTCTCTGGGGATTTGTTTGCATTCAGGGGGAGGGGGGGGGTGGCACGAACGTGCTGGAGTTAGGCCCTGGTAGCACCCTTCCGAGCGCCATCTTGGAACAGTTCGACATGTCGTCAAACTAAGTCAACGACAACGGGTATGAGACGATTGAGTTTGCTAACCCTTCGTCCCATGAGCCTCCCAAACACCTCTTTGAACAAACTTTGTCATTGCGGCAGCTTTGCCTCCTGCCTTGACTGAAGGTGTTGCTCAAGCAAGCATGTGGGGTGGCGATTTCTCTCTCCTATCAGGAGGAACCGGGGGGACCAGTTTGTTCAAGGATGGAGTCTGGAACCTAGGACTCTCATTCACCCCCAAGCCCACAGGAGAAGCGGCGGCTCCTGCCCAAGTTGAATTATTTTCATTCTTGGAGTCGCCGGATAGGGAGCGAAAGGCGATGGGGTCGGCAAAGGCATCAGGAAGCTCGTCTAAGTCTGGAGGAGACACCATTGTATCCGCCTTGACCGCCGGAACCAAAGCGGAAGAAGTTTTGGGAGCCGCTCGGAAGATCACCATCAAGTCCCCAATGGCCAAGCCTCCGGAGATGATGTCCATGTTGGTGGCTGCCCATCTCAATGACCCAAAGGTGTTGCAGACCTTCTTGTATGAAGGGCCTCCCAGTCAGGATCTTTGCCTCTGAACCATGGGACGCTTGGGCAAGTTGTGCGGGGCCCCGGCTTGTGACTGCCTGGTCAAGGCGCACAAGGACAAGAAGGGCACCTTGGTGCCCAACACCTGGTACCTTTGGGAACAGACGGGAGAGGTGGTGTTTGCCTCCCCCTCCCTGCCAGATTCAATGGCAGTGTAGAGCGGGCTCTTCCAAGGGTACCAGAAGGACGCCCATTACCCAAAAAACTGGAACAGCATTTTCCAGTGGGTCAAGTCTAACGCTGAGGCTTCGGATCCAAATCAACTCATGACTGCCACGGCCAGTCAGCAGCTGTTGCAAGAAGGCAACTTCCCCCGCAATTCTGTCCCCAAAACACCTAAGTTAATGAAAAGGAAGCAGGGGCAGCTCCATCAAGTAGACAAAGATCCGTTGGTGTTTCAGGAGGCAGTTGTCTCAGGACGTAAGACGGTGGAGGTTTCTCTCACGGAGCTTTACTTGGAAGTCAGTAAGTTGTCGGTGCGGATTGGTTTTCCTAACGAGACTACTATGTTGACGGGGTCTGCCTTTAGCAATATCAGCATGCTGTTAGATTTTGCTGCGGATGCGGAGTCCACCTTTGGTAGCATGCGTGAAACTTTAACATTGTATGAAACCCTTTTCAAACGTTGCAATGAGAATTTCCTCTCGTGCGGCACTTCAATACAGCAAGCAGTGGACAATGCCACCTTGGCTTTTAATGTGGCGTCAGCTGCCCAACATGTGGTGCACGGCATCAATGCCACTGGCACTTTGGGGCAACTTTCAGATCAGGCCGAAAGCATCCATCAGCTGCTGATGGACAACAAGCATTTGACCCAGGGAGTTTGGGAGTTGTGCTCGTTCGTTGGGAACATTGTCACAGGAACCCTCCCTATTTCACGGCTGGCTGCTTCACCCTCTCCCCCAAAGGAAAACCTTGCCCTTAAAAAGGAAATCAAGGTATGGTTTGAGTGTATTGCATCGGTCAACTTAAGGTCATTCAACAGACAGTTGCCGGCCATGGGCCAGTATGCGGATTGGCAACGACATCTTTGACAGCTCCAAGTCCTGTGCGGTTCAACTATGCTCGTGGGGAATCAACGCCAGCATCTTTCAACACTCCCAGGACCCTGTTCACTTGCTCGCAGCAATTCTCCATCGGTCCAAGTCCCATGCTGACATGACCTAAGATGCCATTTTAAGCATGAAAACATCCCACAATCCTACTCGCTTGATGACCATTGTGTCATACGAGACTCAGGTTCCGGAGCTGTTTGGTGGCATCAAGGCTTCAAGAATGGATATGTCCTCCCAGGCCAACTTCTCAGCCATAAAAACTTTTGACGTTTGGGATTGCGGCGATTGCAAAACCGGAGTAAAAAACTACATTGAGTTATCCCTCCAGGACTACCTCCCTCAACAGGCTACTGAAGCAGACACGCTGTTTGGCTCTAGCCACCTGAAGTTCTTGTCGTTCATAGATCTTCTCCAACAGCAAGCTGCCACCGCTGTTCAAGAAATCATCAATGAGTGCTGTACAAAAACTTGTTGGTGAAAACCTGCAGTACTTGTGCCACGTATACCTTGGCTCAGAAGGCAGATGCTTGGCGTCAGGTTCTTATCTTCCTCCAGGTATACTATCTTGAGATGGCGAAAGCCCGAGCTGGGGCTCACAACCTTAACTCGTACTCTGACCCATTAATCACAAATTCTATGGCAATGTGGGTGTCCGTCAATGCCCTGGGAGTTCATGAAAAATTTCCGGCATGCCAGTACCGCGATCACCCTTGGATCTTCCCTAAGCTCAATTCGTATTTTCTTCAGCGGAGCCTGGGAAAGGCGGATTTGGCGGCAGTTCAGTAGGACCTGAGTAAACTCAAGGCCGCAGTTTCCCCAGTTGACGCTGGACATTCCGCGCTCGGCCGGCAGTATGATGTTCACAAGACGTATTTTGGAAAAATGCGCAAACGGCTCAAGGCGCAGGCAAGAAGAAGAAGGGCCTAACTCAGCAGTGGGGGGCCCAGGAGCGAAGGCCGGTGGGTTGGCAGATAACTCTGCACCCGGTGGGGATATGGAATAGGGAGTCACAGGGGCAGGGGGACCTCCTAGAAGGCTAGTGTTAAGCGTTAGACCACCCACTCTCCATCCCCTGCCCCACCTGTCTTTGTAGTGCCCTCACCTCTCTCCCTCACTTAGCCAGGGAATGGTAATTGGTGCCTCCCGGACTACCGGTGCCCTCCTCCCCGACCCTCCCACCCATAAATCTATGTTGCAATCAGGGGTGACAGGTATGGAACCATCATCAAAGTCATTAAATGGGGTTCTTCATGGGGTGGTTCCCTTGACCCAACGATCTTTGGGACCGTGTGGGCGGGACCCCTAGCTTGTGGTTTCCGGTCGCTGCATCTATATGGGTTTTCAGGTCACCCATGCAGTGTTTGCCCCATCTCCTTTTACCTCAGTCATGCAGTCTCTTTACCCTTCGGTCCTTTTTCTCCAAAATGTGCTACGGAACGGGGAGGACCCCCACACGCCCGACCACAGGCGGTGTTTTCGGACAAAGCGTCACTGTCCTACCTTCGATCGGGCTATTGGCGCACTATGGGGTGTCTTCACTTATATTATTCATCCTCTAGTGAGCCGTCCGACCCTCTCCATTCTCTTCCCGGATGGACCATGTTGACTCATTCTTTTGAACACTCCCTCCTTGGAGGCACTACCAACAGTGCCTTCAGGCTGACTGTGTTGTTGCCGGACAAGTTTTGGTCGGGTGAGAGAGCTCTTCCTGCCCTGCCCCAACGACCACTGACTACTATTGGATATTTTGTGGATCGACGTACCCCTGCTCGCCCTTTACCCACCCCACCATCTGGTGACACGGGTGCCTGCCGAGCAGTCATAACTCTACCTGATGGCACATTGGGAGGTTGGGGGCTTATGCCCAAGGGTAGTCTGGTACTCGGGTCACGCTCCCCTATGATCTGTCTCCCTCTGGGTGGGGCTCCCGCTCCCTCATGCCTCGGGAGTTGTCCTCGCTATGGGATACTCCTCTCCTCACCCAGGCTGAGTATGTTAAACTAGGGGTGACAGCTCATTTACGGGATTTGACAGCATCTGCTCCCACAAAGATCCTCTTGCTTGGGGCAGACCTCTTCTTTTCTATCTTTTTCCAGGGGTTAAGTTGTGGTTAGCTGGGGATGGGACGGCCTGGCCACTAGCATTGAGAAAGTGAGTCCACTATGCCGATCTCTCTACTGGGCAGAACGCCAAACGACGCAGGTACAACCCTATTGCCGGGTCTGCTTCTGCCCACCCCTCCTCCTTGCCTCCAGAAGGATCTGGAGTCGGAAGACTGGATGATTCTCCCACCGCTTCCTCCATGGGGTCATTAGCAACTCGGCTAATGGGGTCAGCAACTAGGCTGGACAGTGGTGGATGTGATACCTCGACCATCGCTACGGCAGATTGCGAGTGGGATGATGACGATTGGGAAGAGGAATCCCAGATGCAACCAGTTAGGGACATGGGACTCACCATTGATCTGGTCAAGCCGGGGACGAGCCCGGACTTGATGGATACAAGCTTGACACAGGTGGAAGCTACTTTTCTGAAAAAGGATGGACAAAAGGCTGATGGCGCTCCCGTTCCCACCCAGATTTGGGAAATTTACTTCAGATACACTCTGCCAAAAGCCTGGCCCCACTCTAGGGATGGCTCATCCCCTGGCGACAGGGTGTACCCCTTACATCCATTGTGGCGGAGTCATCTGGAAAACTACCGGGTACTGAGGATTTGTTTCTGGCAATGATGTGTCTGCCGGTCATTTTGGGTCTGGGTCAAACAGAAGCTGCCCCGACGGGTGTTGGAGGGTATCCACCACCCCCACACGTATGTACAATGGAAAGAGGGGCACGGTATTTTATATTTATGGTCGATTTTGGTCACTTTCTGCAAAATGGTCACCAAAAATGGCCTATATAATATAGTTTATGGACGTTTGGAGAAAACAAACAAGATTTTAAACGTTTCGAATCTTAAAATGTAACAATAATTTATATTAATGTCCGTATACATATAAGCGGGTTATATAAATTGAAATTACTAGATATACAGTATATTGATTTTTAGGAAACTTACTATGTTTAAATAACTCGACGAAATTTGATAGTATTATTTTATATTTATGGCTGTATATCAAACTCAGACATGTCAACATGTCTGAATATAAGCTAATGTTTGTCCGTTTATTTTTTATTAATGTCTGTATATCATTTAATCACACATTTTCTTGCCTGCTGCGTAACAACCATCCTGTAAGCATTCAAATTGTTATATACATAATCATGGGGTATGCTTATTCACATACGTACATGAATACTAAATATATCATACTATACGGGTCTACACATATTAGGGAATGAAGGTTTTGATAAGCAAAAATGCCCGTTTCGTGCACATATTTTAAATATCCGTTGGTTGCTCACTAATTTGTGCCACATCGCTAATTTTTTTGTATGGTAAGGTACCACCTTACTGGTAGATACAATACCACACCCACGCTGCATGCAGGCTGCTCCAGAACTGCTTTCCACCACCATGCAAATATCAGCCCAATTAGAATGACCGACAATGAACAATGAGCAAAATGATTGTTTTGGCATCATCGGATTGTGATGATGCAATACCACCATGATCGCATCTTGAAGGGACACCTTTTGGTAGAGTAGATCGTGAAATGTGCTTGCTGTGACTGTTTTTTTCACGCAGCAGCATGAATGTTTTTACATGTGAGCAGTGGTCGCACCAGAACGAATCGGAACGACGCTGATCAAGATGGGCCTGAATGACTCCCAATACGGAGTTGTCACATTGGGGAAGTCGTTTTTTACGCAATCGTGCGAAACTTTATTACGCCACTGCACTGTCACGCTACTTTGTTTGTGCAAAATCGATTTGTTATATACATAACTCGCGGCACAGGTACGTCTGTTTTATGTATATCAATTGTTTATGTACATAACGCGAATTATTTTATTAACACAACTGCAACACTCCTTTGTTTGCGAAAAATCGATATGTACATCGATATGTTATGTACATAACAAGGATTGATTGAAAAAAAGGTATGTTTATGACATTATTATGTATATAACAGCACATGTTCATGACATTATTATGTATATACCAACAAATCGCTTTTTTTCTGCCCATCTGTTTTGTTGGGCCACATGTGAAATGATCCCATACAGGTATGTTTATGTCTTTCTTATGTACATACCAACATATGTTTATGTCGTGGTTATGTATATACCAACAATCACTTTTTTGCATCCCTTTCCAGCCACATGTGAAATGGTCACACCTAGGTGTGTTCATGTCCTTGTTATGTATATGCGACACATGTTTATGTCATTGTTATGGATATTCCAATATATGTTTTTCGGACGCTTTTATGGCATCATGATTGATTGATCGAAAGTAAAGGTATGTTTATGACATTATTATGTATATAACAACACATGTTCATGACATTGTTATGTATATACCAACAAATCGCCTTAATTCTGACGAAAAGGGAGATTGGCGACGGGATATGTGAGTATAACTGACTTTTTGGAGATGACAGATATGACATGAGAATTAACGCTGCTTCTCTGTGTGTGTAAAAAGACATCAAAGGACGAATAATGTCATGGAACGATACAATAGGGAGTTTAATGACCTCTTCGATTCACCAAGGCCGGGATTGTTTGTTTTCTGTGAAAGAGTTCGGGAGGAAGCATCGCGATGGGTTAGGACACACGAGGACGCGTTGAAGGGGAATTTCAAACACAGACAAAAAAGGAGCGATGTGGCTTGGCCAGAGATACCCTCCGATTTTGATGAATGGGCTCCTCCAAAGAAGAGAAGGACTCAGGGTGCATGACAACACCCAGAGTTTTTCAGAGTATGACATTTTTCGTAACGAGAAGGTAAGTTTATGCATTTGTTATATATATAACTTTGTGTCGTCTTGGTGAGGAATGGCTATGACAGTGTCTCTTTTTGGGCAGTCCAATCAGTTTATGTTCGTGACGTTGTTATATACATAACAGCGTGATCCCAGAGTTTTTCAGAGTATGATATTTTTCTTCAGAAGAAGGTAAGTTTATGCATTTGTTATATATATAACTTTGTGTCGTCTTGGTGAGAAATGGGTGTATAACATAGTCTCTTATTGGCCAAACCACTCAGGTTATGTTCGTGACGTTGTTATATACATAACAGAGTGATATATAACTTTGTGTCATCTTGGTGAGGAATGGCTATGACAGTGTCTCTTTGTGGGCAGTCCAATCAGTTTATGTTCGTGACGTTGTTATATACATAACAGCGTGATCCCAGAGTTTTTCAGAGTATGATGTTTTTCGTAAGAAGAAGGTAAGTTTATGCATTTGTTATATATATAACTTTGTGTCGTCTTGGTGAGAAATGGGTGTATAAGATAGTCTCTTATTGGCCCAACCACTCAGGTTATGTTCGTGACGTTGTTATATACATAACAGAGTGATCATGTGTATTTCTCAGGCATTGAAGACATCTGAATAAGCAAGGGTATGTGATTGCAATATTGTTTTATTAAGGTTTTTTTTAAAGCATGGAGGATGAACCTGACACTTTTTTTGGCTGGATGTGTTATGTTGAAAACAGAGTTATATACATAATCACATGGATACAGTGCCCAAAAGGTTTTTTCCCACAGTACTATCAGCCACCTGCTGTGGTTTTTCACCCTGTCCAGTCAATACCCCCAGATTCGTTTGTCATGTGTGAAGAAGAATTGGGGGTAATAGTAGAATAATGAAATTTATTGTAACAGGATAGTATTTTGGTGGCAATTTATAACTTATAAACTGGTAAATCCAGTGACCATTTTGCAGAAAGTGACCAAAAGTGACCAAAAATATCTCAAACCAGGCACTACCATTGGACAAGGAATGAAGAGCGCAGGTATCAAGAGGCCCATGGAACCCTCACAGGGCACCCCACTTGCAAGAAGGATTGGGAGCTGGCATGGGAGTGTGTCCTGAAAGCCACCAACAGTGATTGGTGGGATTGGAGGCAAGGCTCAAGACCTTTCTGCTGGCGATGGCCACCAGCCATTGTTGCCTGGGCTTGCGATGGGCAGCCTCATTACCCTACCAAGGAGTTTCCTTGCTTTACGAAGCCCCAACAGGCTCCAAAGACATCGGAAGATAGGATCAAGTGCTGGCAAAAGGTGTACAAGGTTCGAGAAAGGTTGTACATCAACGTGGGCCTGGTTTTGTCTCTCATGCACAAGTTTTACGTGCCCAAGTGTGACTCAGATGTCTGAATGGTCTATAACAGGGCGGCGTCAGGAATCAATGAGTGCTTGTTCGCCCCACACTTTGGGCTTCCTGTCATCTTGTATGTGCTTCGAAATCTGCGACTGGGTTATTACCAGGCTGTCATGGACATCTGTGAGATGTTCCCGAACTCATTTTGGGGGAACAACTACGTCCCTATTCCGGAGTAGACATGAGACACATCCGTACTACGCTTGAAGACATGCCTCATCATCGGCCTGCTCCTTTGGATGAGTTCCCGGCCTGGGAGACAGAGCGCACCAGACGGTGGGAAAGGTGGACCCAAAATTGGATGGGACTACGTGACTCCCCATACGGCAACATCCAGATGGTGGTGGTTGCCAAGTTGGCCTCCTATGGAAACAAGGATCTCCCATCTAATCCTTTTCAGTGGGATTGAGTGGTTCTAAACCTACCAGGACAAGCAGACTACCACTCTGTGTATCCCTGGGTATATCTGCAACAAAAGGATGGTCACATCGCTAGCGATATCTTTTTGTATGTGGACAATGGAAGACCCACGGGATTTAGCACGGAGCCGTGTTGGGCAGCGTCTCGGAGGTTCTGTTCAGTCTGTTCTCATTTGGGGGTGCAAGATGCTTCCCGGAAGTGTACAACCCCGTCTCAAATGCCAGCACTGTGGGCGGGAAGTGTCATCCACACCCGGGACACACTCCTCACCCTGGTGGCCCAGAAGAAGTGGGACAAGACAAAAGACATGATTCAGGAGCTGTTGACCTTGATAGCCGGAAGGAGAGACGGGAGGATCCCTTTAAAGTGGCTGGAACAAATACGGGGGTTCCTGATTTATGTGTCCAGGACATACGATTGGATACCTCCCTACCTTAAAGGCCTCCACCTGACCATCAACAGTTGGAGGGAGGGACGTACCAAGAGAGGATGGAAGGTGAAGCGCCCGAAGTCTCTATTCACCATTTGGGAATGGGAGGGGGAGCAGTGGGTCGACGTTGATCCAGCGGTTTACGCTGAGGCTACTGTAGGAGTGTCCAAGGCTCCTGACCTAGTTACTCCAGTGGATCGGTTAGGGGAAGATGTGAAAGCTCTGGAAGCGTTGTTTGCTGGTGATGAACCCTTGGTTTCTCTTCTCCGCCCAACCCGCTCGTATTTGGCACTGTATCTCATGGGAGATGCCAGCTGAAAGGGTTTTGGCTCAGCCGTGTGGGACGCAGCGCTTATCCACTGGGAGTCAGGAAACTACAACCAGACTTATCAGCAGGAGAGCTCAAATTATAGGGAGGCTGATAATCTTGTCTCCCGGTTGGAGTGTTTGGAGAAGGAAGGTTGTTTGACTGAGGCAGAAGTAATGGTGTTCACCGACAATTCCACCTTTGAGGGATGCTATTACAAAGGGCACTCTCAGTCAGAGAAGCTGTCGGATATCATCCTAGGGGTGAGAAAGCTACAACAGCAAACTGGCATCTTACTCCACGTTATTCATATTGCTGGCACCTGAATGAAGGTAGTCTCTATCAAAGGTCTCTCACGCATAGACCTGCTGGAAGGAATGATAAGTTCGGAGCAACCCCCTGGAGTTTCCTGCCCCTCAGCCAATTGGCCGATGATCGAACAGCCGGGGCTGTCTCGCAATGGATCCAGTCCTGGTGGACTAAGGAGGACGGCACTGCCTGGTGCGGGGTATCGCTCAAGATATTGACCCCCGAAGACTGGTTCCTCCTCCATGAAATAAATCAACCTCGTTTGTGGGTGCCCCCCAGCCGCCATGCCCACCATGTTAGAATTGTTCAACAATGATTGCCTCACGAATCCCCACCCCCCCCATGATTTTGCTGTGCCCCGATTGATGACTCACTTGTGGTGCAAGCAGCTGTCCAAAGATGCTAATGTTGTTTTTACTGTTCTGTGTGAACCAGCCTTCTGGCCCCTTAACATGCACGAGCCATTAATCATTCTGATTGTGTTCCCTCTCATGTTTGTCCCAAGCTACCAAGGTCCTTGGGTGGTTAATGGAACTGATGGTATCTCTCGAACGGAAGGAACCCTCAATCCGGGTTTCAAGTTATGGAGGGAGGGCCGAAATGACCCAAGGAAACTTCATGAGCTGGAAGGGTATGTGCCGAGCGTGTGGGAAGGTCCTGAAGAATGGAGCAGGATTGTTTTGCTCCAATTTCTTGATGCCCAGAGGGAGTTTCCCCCCGTGCAGGAATGTCTGGTACAGAGATTGTTATGTGCCTCATCCCAACGATCTTTTTCCTGTCCAGGACTTGCCAGAGGAGGATGAAGGGATAGAAGTCCCGATCAACAATGACCACACGAACGCAAGAGGAAGAGATGGCAATCACCTGATGGGAGTTCCCTTCGAATGCGACCTCTGTCAATTTTGGAACGTAAAGAAACGCGATCCGGTTCTCTCTAACGGGTCGGATAGGTACACCTTGTTGGGAATTCACCGGGAAAATTTGGATGTGTGTGGCAATAGAGCTCCCAGGACCGTCAAAGCCAATCTCAATCCGCTTGTGGCGGATTGCCGGTCTGCGGAGTTCACATTTGGTTTGTCAGACTACCTACCTCAGTTGGGCTGGCCTTATGTGGAGGACAGAGTCGGGATGGCCATTGCGCTCATAACTCTTAACGCCTTGTTATGGCCCGGAAAGTATGCCAATCATCTGCAGTATGATACCATGAGAAAAACTCCAGCTTGGTATAGACACGCTCACTCCGCCGGAAAAGCGTACAATGTGGACACATTGTATGCCCAGGACAAAAAGAGGGTCCATGCCACTATGTGTGTGACTTCGGGAGAATGGTTTGTGCGATTCAAGCTGGGAGCAAAATACCGAATGGGTCAGATTCAACGTCAAGATGAGGCCTTCACCCTGGACATCGTTCACACACTAGACAAGGTTGCTCAGGACATTTGGGACAACTCGTTGAAAACGCGGAGAAGAAAAGGCTGGAGGAACTGATGGTGTATGTCCTAATGACCTTCTGTGGCAACCTATGGGGTGAAAAGGTTCCATTGGCCTCCCTCACTGGAATGCGAACTCTTTGGGAAGACTCCATCAACTCCCCGGAGCCCTTCATCATGATCACGCTACATGGGTAATTCAAAGGAGAGAGCAATCTAAGGTGGCATTGCATCCCTATGCCCACGCACACTTGATCAGAGCTTCCGACACTCAAGTGGTTCAGGAGGATCATAAGGAGGAACTTAGTCGTTGAGAGGCGGCAGAACAGATCACTGTTTGCAGATGAGAAAGGCAACAGAAGGAAGATGGGTCATTATGACCCTCTATTGGTGGAACTGTTGGAAAAGGTTAAACACCACTTTCCGGAGGCAATCCGCACCACGGTAGACCCATCGGATTTTAGTTTGTGGAGATCGGGGCGGCAAGGCGGGACCACTACCACCCTCAGTTTGGGAGTGCCTCAAGCGATTATTGATCTAATGGGGCGCTGGCGCACTTGGGAAGAAAAAAGAGGCACTCTGCCTGGTCTGCCCATGAGGCAAGTATACACCCAGGTGAAGAATGCGGTCTCGGGATGCTTATTTTTGCCAAGTACTTCTAACACAGTACTTGGCCGGTTGAGTTTCACTAGTCTTGTTTCATTTTCCGAGGGGGTTTATTGCATCTCATTTCTCTTAGACCAGTGATTTGCTTAGTGTTTGAATGGGTGGATTGATGTTGGACCCGCATGGGGGATCCTGGATCCCTGGAGACAAATATCCTCCCTATTGGTGCTCCACCCAAGACGGATACCACCCTGGATACATAAGCCAATCTTGATGGGCATGACATCCCCACGGGGAATTGTGACCACGAGAAGTAAGTGCATGGTTTCTAATGAGGAGCTGAGGTGACAAGGGTCACCTATCCTCCATCGATTATGTTACGTAGAATATAGAGTAATGTTGAGTAATTCAGAAAGATGATGAACTTCACAATCAGTTTAGGTTGACACTCCGTGGGACTAAACAAATAGCTAACTAACAACTACTAGTAAAGTGTAGGAGTATGACTAATCATAATGGGGATCACTCCTCCTCTCACAGCCGCAGTTGCAGCTGTCACAGGCTAGAATCAAAAACTTCAATAAGGGGTGATGGAATATCACATTTTATTGCATATTTGAATAGCTCTCATCAAGAGCTACAACATTCACTAAGTATCATTTAAAACTTCCTAATATTGATGTAGATATAAATTATTGAATATTTTGTTAGTACATTGCTAGTAAAATCTGGAGAAGCCTGACGAAATTTTGTCAGATGAAGAAATCGATTCAGGTCAAATCTATAGGGGGTATTGCTCTTTACGGTGGAACTGAGCAACCGGGATATCACATTTCCAGTGTAGGTTACTAATAACATGAATCTCTATAATCGCTAAAAACAGGCCTCCAAAAATCAACTTTGTGTACTGATAGTTAGTCTAAATCGTCATTATTTCACCAATAAAGGGCAGCTCAAAGACTAAAACATAACAGTGCAAATTTCATCAGAAAACAAGGTACCGTAAACTTGTGGTTTTAAGCAGCACAAAGTGTTTCAATGATTTACGCCAAAAAAATGGAACTAACCGTTTCTAATGATATAATGATGGCAACAACTTTGGGCTGTGGGCATCTTAAGGAGAAGTGAAATACAACAAAGTGACCACAAGGACAAGGTGTGCTTTGAGAAATGTCTTCCCGTTTGAATCTGGAAAGGACTCATTTTTAAGATATGGCTATTCCTGCAATTTGGGTGGTGCTTAAACTTCTGGCAGTGCCTAAAACCGGATGTTTATCATTCAAGGTTTTCCCTAAACCAGGTTAATTCTTGGGTGAGCTCTGATTTTACTGGCTGGAAATTTTGATCGTCATGCATTATATTTCTGAACTTAGTTTCATCTGTCCTCCTTACGTCCGACAGATGGGTTTTGCCTTGACATCGCTTTTTTGCAGCACGAGGACAAATGTCGCTACTGTGTGTCATGTGCTGACACCATGTTGGAAGTTTTCAGTCATGTTTTATGCATAATTGTTATACTTGTGTGTGTTAGGTGGGTACCATTTTTATGCATGTAGCATGGTTCTAAAATGGGCACAAGCAGTTGCAGACAGATGCAGCAGCCACCTATCTGCATGCACACAAATCTCACCACCATAATTTCATTATTATTGACAAAATTATATTTACAGTGTCTTTGTCAACATTCCATGTGGGATATGTAGGTTTGGACATGACTGGTTAGCTGGCTACCATCTGGTCCCATGCCTGATGTAAAAAACTAACACAAGGAGTAGTATTGTCACAGTGCATTTGATCCCACTATTGTAAAATATAAAAAACTTAAGAGGAACATAACATCATTATCTGGGTGCCCCTCTTAACAGCCACAATTAGAGATATTTAGGACTAAATGAAATTATAGTAATCTTCATGGTCCTCTTGTGTTCCATTTTTACATTTCTCATTGATTGCATCGTATAAGATAAAGCATGGGTGCTCTAAAAGGGTGCTCTAGATCTCATGAAATTCGCATCACTAGTTTACATACTTCATTACTTGGACTCCTGACTACAAGTTGCCACCTAGTGATCGCTTTACTCAACGGCATTACTATCAGGCGGCACATCACTAACATCACCACTACCCCGACTCTGTTCGGTGTTCGATGTACCAGTCTCTTCACCACATCGCGTACGCGCTCGTGCCATGCGTGATCTCAGTCGATCGTAACGAGCCTGATCCTTCTTCGATACTGATGGCAATACATGATCGAAAGCGTATTTAAAGTGTTCTGCGGTGATTTGCAATGGTGGTGCTACTTTTTCGTCGATCTGTCCATCCGCTGCGTTGGAATCATCGGACGTGCGATTCAACACCCCATCTCGAAGAACGGCCAATCCGGCTTCTCGTAGCAACGCCGCACAATCTGCGCCACTGAATCCATTGGCGTGAGGATCCAAAGCGATGGATTCGAGGTCGACATCTGATGCGAGATTGATCTTTTTACTCAAGGCACGAAGGATGGAGAGACGGTCGTTAGGAGATGGGAGTGGGACGTAAAGAAGTTTATCCAAACGACCTCTGTTTCAACAAAAGAAGAGTAAGATATTGAACGAGACAAATTCTTCGTCCCACCCAGAAGCAACTACAATATAAACTTACGGTCTCAACATGGCAGGATCGATTAACTCAGGACGATTCGTCGCGGCAATAACAAACACACTCCTCCTACTATCCAATCCATCCATCTCTGTCAACAACTGATTCACCACTCGCTCACTCACGCCGCCTCCACCTCCTCCATCGCTTCCGCGTTTAGGACACAGGGAGTCCAATTCATCAAAGAAGATGATGCATGGACTGCTGCTGCGAGCACGTTCGAAAACTACACGTACGGAGCGTTCGCTCTCTCCGACGTATTTATCAAGGAGTTCAGGTCCTTTAACAGAGATGAAGTTCGCCCCTGACTCGTTTGCAATGGCTTTGGCGAGTAATGTCTTTGAGTAGCAAGTGGATGCCGTAAATTGTGAGGTTGAGAGTGAGATCCAAGAGGGCCAAAATCCTGCCATGATCAGCATGAAAGACAAGAGACAATCATCAACTCACCTTTCCACAACCCGGTGGACCATACAATAAAACACCCGCAGGAAGCGGCAATCCCAAGGCCTCGAACTTTTCAGGATGAGCAATCGGTTCCAAAACACTCAAGGTCAACTCCTCACGAATATCAGCTAGTGCTCCGATATCACTCCATGATACATCCGGGGCTGTGGCGAATCCCTCTCGTTTTGAGGAGGGTTGGACATTTGGAATGGCGGCGAGGAAATCGTCCATTGTTATGTAAAGTGGCTCGAGTTGTTGAGCGGTTAGAGGCGTGATTGTTCGAATGTCATTGGACGGTCGCTTATCATTCGACGGAGATAATTTCGTGCCCTCTTCTTTGTCATTTTCGACGATAGCATGACTTGATTTCAAACTTCCTTCGTTCTTTTCTTTCAAACCGCTATCATCAGATGCACTATCCTTCAACAATCTAAAATCCGATTAATGGCAATCACTGCCGCTTCCTTAGTCAAACTTCTAACATCTGCACCGACGAACCCCGGAGTCTTTTTTGCCAATAACCTGTAATCCAATTCACCATCCAATCTCATTTGGGACGTCATGACACGTAGGATTCCCTCTCGCGCCGCCTCATCGGGTGCTCCCAGAACGATTTCTCTGTCAAATCGTCCCGCTCGACGTAATGCTTCATATATAGAGATGACAACGTTATGAGATGCGAATGAAAAAAATCAAAACATTTGTTCCTTGCCACGGACACTTCATACAAATCATGCACAACAACTAATTCATAAACTTACCAGGATCCAAAGCATCCGGTCGATTCGTAGCCCCCATAACAATCACCGCCCCACCCCCCCTCGTCTTATCCGGTGCCATCCCATCCATACTCGTCAACAATTGCGCCACAATCCTCTTCTCCATACTCTTCCCTCCACCCCCACTACTTCCCCCATCTCCCCTCTTGGGAGCAATCGCATCAATCTCATCAATAAAGACAATCGACGGAGCATGATAGGCGGCACTTTCAAACAATGTCCTCACTCGTCCCTCGCTCTCTCCGGATACGCCCCCGACTAATTCCGGAGCCGATACTCCAAAGTAGGAAACGTTCAATTCGCCGGCAATGGCTTTGGCGAGATGGGTTTTTCCACATCCCGGTGGACCGCGGAGGAGTACGCCGCGGGGTGGATCGATACCGAGGTGGGAGAAGAGTTCGGGGTGGGAGAGGGGATATTCGATGAGGTGGCGGATGGTGGTGAGGAGGGGGGTAATGCCGCCTAGGGTGGCGTATCGTTCGGTGGGTCGGGGGGAGGGGAGGAGGAGGGATGTGTGGTTGGAGGTTGTGGTGGGATCGTTCGTGAAAGATTGGTTGGATTGTGGTTTAGAAGGTGTCTTTTTGAGTTTCTTCTTCTTTTTGGAAGTGATTGCGCCGGTTGATGATGATGATGACTTCGCCGCTGGAGTGCGTGAGGCATCGTTTGTGTTTAAAGACAATTCATTTTCCACCGCCAACATTTCTGCTCCGTGAGCTTTTCTCGGCGTAGCAATACCATCATCATTGCCATTATTCGAAAACGACGACTCAACCGCTATTGGAACAGACGAATCAGGTGAAGAGGAAACAACGGCAGCCGCTTCCCGTTCTCTTTGAACGTCCTTGTATCGATTGCGAAGTGACGCATTCAACATTCCTCCCGTAGGCTTTGCGGCAATAGAAGCGCAGTTAGTATCACTGCCAATTGTCGCGTTGCTCCCGCTGCTGCTAGAATTGTGACTCGAGTTGTTACAGTTGTCACCATCCAATTCCATAGGCCGCCTGTCAATGATGAATGCTGGACTCGCGGCAGTTGGCTGTGCACTCTGCGCTATGCCCGAATCCAAACTAGCGGAACGATGGAATTCCTTATAATCTCCTTGCTCCTTTTTAATTCTCTTGGAGGTGGATTCCGTCTCACCTGCAACGGAGACGGGTTCACTGCCGCCACCAACGGGAACTCTTCTCTTTTTTGCACCAGCGTCACCACCGTTACGAACGGCACTGTTACTCTCGGCAGCGGCAGCGGCCGTAAGCTCTCTCAACACTCCCTCCACGCCGGACCTGACCGTGTCCTTCTCCTTTCGGCGATATTCGCGATGGCGTTCCAACACAGTCTCCAAGATGGAATTGACGGCGTTTTTCCGAGATAATTGATTGGTTTTCGAGTTGTTATTCCCGAGAATGAGGAGGGAGGGCGTGGCGGAGGTGATTCGACGGACTATTTGGTAGAGTTTTGGATCGATGGTGGTGTTGGTGAAGGAGGAGGATGACGTCGTGGGAAGAAGCGTCGGGAGGGAGGGAGAACGTGACAAACTCCCTGCTGACGAGGGCAATGCGCCGGGATGAATGGGGGAAATGGATCCAGATTGGTGGAAACGGTATCCTTGTGGTTTGGGTGGTGCGACGGGGGAGGCGGTGGCGGTTTCCATAGTACAATACTGTTATTGTCGCTTCCTCGGTCGCTGTGGGAGATGACACTCAGACAGAGAGGGGATGAAAATAATAATATATTGTACAGGGGATACGTGAAGAGATAGTGTGCTTCAATTGCTTCACAAACACGACGGAGGTGGTCACATCACATGAAAGATCTAAAAAAATACAAGGTTCTCTGGTTTGGTGGCTCTCATGAAGGCGGACAGACAATATGAAAAAATGCAACTCAGAAAGTTACGGGAAAAAAGAGTATTTTAAAGGGTACTCGTGATGTTCTTCGTAAGTCTGAACAAAATATATTATCGTACAATACCGGTTTTGACAGAGTACAATACAATACCTATAATGCGTACAATAATATTGATTATACCCTTACTTGTTTTAGTTCTTAACGCAAAGCCCCTGGAACAAAAATACGGTAGAACCGCCTCAATTCCACAACGCATCAGGAAAAGAATTAACACACCCAAAAAATGACTATCCGGCACTCCATCATCCGTCATACGTCATATCCTCCTTCTACAGTCTTGTCCTGTCGACACGAGGGGGGCAGACAATGATCGTGATGCACTGTGACAACTCCGCCTAAGAAGTCCTGGAAAAGGCAACAAGACATTTTGCTTCGCTGTGTCTCGTGGGATTCCTCTCCTCCCAAGGTGTGTTTGCCTTCGCCGACGCACCGTGAGATGTTGTGTGCACTTCCTTACATGATTTCACGGCGGCGCAAGGGGTCTAAAAACGCAACAACGAATCATGCCGACAAACCTATCACGCCACATACGAGCTTTAAACACCAGCACACAGGGCGTTATAAGCATGTCTTACCATTACCGATCAATCACTATCGTGACAGCCAGAGTACCATATCACGATCCGGGGCGATGTTGACAAGTCCATCTCCAAGTTTTTTCACCAGTCGTATGGGTCTTCTTGGTCAATATTTTCAATCAATGGGCAACTCTAGTCTAAATGTCCATTCAAACTTTTCAGTCGTTCTTGTCGATTGTCTTATCATGTGTGACATTTCCTCACATTTTGTATTACCTGTTCCTTCATTTCCTGCCTAAGGGTAGTCTCACAAAACAATAGTCGAGTTGTCTTGGTCTTCAAAATCGCATTGAGCAAACACATTGCATTACAATAGACGTCGTCCCCAATACAACCTGATCACCACCGTCAAGAACATTCATCATATCACACTGCAGTATAATCTCCACACCATCAAACCAACTTCTATCATTATATTCTCTACCTCCTAATCAAAACATCAGCTCGCGATGAAGATTCACAAGTATTCTTTGAACATGGTGCTATTCGCACTTTGCTGTTTCCCTTCTCCTTCCGATGGAGCTGGAGGGAGTTCTGGGTTGCGAAAAGTGGTAAGATTCAGCCCTTTCTGCCCTCTAAAACAATGATTGTCGAGCCTTGTTTACTCATTCATGATTCTTCCGTGTTTATATTTGCAAGCCTCCCAAAACAGGCATCGAATGCGAGGTGCAATTGGCGGTTGGCCAAACCATAGAAGGAGATGGCCTTCCTCAGGAAATCTTGCATTGCAATTTGGATGAACCTGACGATCAGGGTAACATTCTATACGAAATCAAGGGATTGGAAGAGGACGAGTTTCAACGAATCAAGAGCAAAGTATCGTCTGGGGGGCATCATCGTTATGAATTCCCCGGCGCCACTCGCTCGAACGGAAGGCCTGCTCATGCCAATTTGTTTGGAGGGTCGTCTGCTACAACCCAATCAATCAATGTGCCCACGCTGAACAATGGTAAAGCTCAAGCCGTTGAGAAGGAAAACAGGCAAGGCGTGGATATTGGGAAAGGACATCGCAGTCTGTACAAGCTTCAAGGAGTGTCTACCGTACTTGCTGTTCGAGTTGTTGCATTGGACTCTTCCACTTCTCACTCTCTCAATGATTGCCGTGCACACACTTTCGGTGGATATGATGATGCTGGGGTACTTGATGATATGAATATGAAGTCTCAGATCAATGCTTGTTCATATGGAAAATTGAAGTTTGTTGAGCCCGAAAATAATCCGGCTTATCCGGGTGTTGTTGGGGGAGTAGTCACTGTCACTTTGAATCAAAATGTAGTTGGGATCAGTCATGGTACAGTTTTGGGATGGCTGAGAACTCAAACACCCCTTTTTGCAGGTCCGTTGGACGCTTATGATCATGTTATGTACTTCATGCCGCCTGGTGTGGATTTTGGAGGAGCTGCAGCATTTGGATATGTACCTGGCAGGGAAACTGTGAGTTTGCAAAATCCTTTTTTGAGTCGAACTAGGCAAAATGCATTCCATTGACCTTCCATTGACCAACTATGTTCGCCTTTGAATTCTTTTCAGTGGTACCTTGATTCATACTCCTTGGCCACAGGGTACGAATATTATTGTTTGAAACCATCATAATCTACCAGCGTCATGCCTCTGACATATTGTATTCTTACTCGCACTCAGCGTTCAACTTCATGAGTTAGGCCATAATCTGGGCTTAGGCCATGCAGGAGAAGATGGAGCGGGGTATGGAGATGGATCATGTTACATGGGCTATGGAGGTGGTGATGTGAAGATGTGTTACAATGGTGAGACCTAATCACTTTGTCATTCAAAGAAACAGATGCATCGATCCCTTCTTATATTGAACTTCTTTTCAGCTGCCAAGAACTTTTATCTCGGCTGGTATGCAGAGTTTCATCATGAATTTAACCCATTGGAGCAGCCTTCAAAGCTTTATCATCTAGTTGGGTTGTCTGACTATGACGAGGCGTTGGCTTCTTCCAATCCATCTTTGTATACCATTGTATTGCGCATCGAGACGTTTGAAGAAGAAAGTCTCTGTATGTACTTTGTAATATTACTCCACTGCTCTTATTATATTTTATGTTGTTGACTAATCACTTGTTCTTTTTTAGACTTGACTTATAACAGACAAGAGAAAGTGAACATCGATGTGAAAGAGTTTCAGAATAAAGTCACAGTGGTTCGAGCCAATGGGCCTCAACAAAGCTGGGTATGTAATTTTTGAATTAATCACTGCAAAATTTGGCTTGAAGTCATTTCCGTTATCTGATGTCCTTCCATCTTCAATCAAAATTACCAGGTTGAAGCTGGACTCGGATCTGGACAAAGATACTCTCGTTCTATTGTTGATGGATCAGGACTGTCTGTGGAGATCGTTGTGTGTGAGCTTGTTGGAGGCAGTCCTGACTATGCGGTATGCATAAATAATATTGATCACAAACTGAAATTTAGTTGTTTCTCCTGTTGTACTTTCTTATCCACTATTTCATATTTCTTTCAATACAGGTTGTAAGCATTCATCCATTCGGTAACGCACCACTTTGTACACCTCAAAGTCCTATTCCATCTTGGGATTCATACAACGGCTCTCTGGTGGACAGTTTAGTAGCACACTATACATTTGATTCTAACTTTCTTGATACTTCAGGAAACCGCAACCATGCATTTGAGTTTGGAGCGCCCACATTCATATCAGATGGTGCAGTAACTGGCCAGGCATTATCCTTTGATGGGATTGATGACTACCTTGAGCTGCCCAATATCCCTGAACTTGATTTTGGCCTGTCAGACTTCACTCTGACCTTTTGGTATCGTGTCTCTGGTGACCAATCGGGACGCCCTGCCATCATTGGTAACAAAGATTGGAGGTCACCAGCAAACTCTGGTTGGGTTGTGTCATCAAACTATGGGTCTGGCTCAAATGGCGATGACCTTGCCATTAACCTCTCTGATGGCATCACAACTCTTGATGGGAGTAAAGCAATTGATGTCGACTTCAATGTATGGCACTTTGTTGCTGTCCGAGTGAAGAGGGGAAGTAAAATGTCATTGCTTCGCTCTGATAAAGGAAGTTACGTTTTGCAAGAGGATATGATAGGTTCTCTCACGGGTAGTCTAAGTACCAACCTGAAAATAAGAATCGGGACAAGTCATCAAGAATGTGGGGCAAGTTTTACCAAAATGGACTTAGATGATCTTGCTATTTGGAAACGTGCCATTTCGTCAGAGGAAGTTGAGCGTATTTGGATGGCTGGACGCAAGGGAGGATATAATGTAATAAAAGCACAAGACTCTCCCAATAGCAACAGAAGTGTCCCAAGACCACAAGCGATGATTGCGAAATATGATTTTGAGAGTGACCTGGATGACTCAACCTCCAATAACCTTTATGGTGCATTGATTGATGGAGGAGGAATGGTATATAGCTCAACAAATGAAGGTTATCACATGAATCTCAACAATTATGATTTCCAGCAGAAATCTTTTGTGACGTTGCCACGTTCAAGTCTTCTTGATTTTGGGGCAAACACATCCTTCACAATGTACGTATTTCACCACTCATTTCACTTTCATATTTCAAAAGTAATCTCATCATTCTTCAAATCTAATTTGATCCTTTGACACAAAGATCATTATGGCTGCGTACACACCATGGCAAGGTTTCTTGTAGATTCGTGTCTGTGACTTGTAGAATTGTTCTCTGATCTAACATTTTCCATTGGCTCTCTTTTAAATAAAGACTTTTCTTCTGGAGGACCGTCAATAATATCAAACAAAGATTGGAAAAGTGGTAGAAATCCTGGATGGACGCTGGGTGTGGGGGCAGATGGAAGGTATGAATGGAATGTTGGTGATGGAACCAACAGGTGTGACTATGATGGTCCAGCTGCAACTATGAATGATGGCAAATGGCACCATGTTGCATTTTCATTGTCTAGAGGAGCTGATGGACTGGTGACTCTCTACTTTGATGGGAAAGTTGTCGATCAAATGCCATGTATTGTCAACACTATATCATCGGGTGAGTTCTCACAGTTAGCAAGCGCCCGCAAATACATCTGTAACTATTTCATCATCTACATGTCACTTCATCTCTTTTTGTATCAGCCTATCCAATTAATATAGGAACAGATGGACGAGGAGGAGCTGGATATCCTGCATTTTTCTCTGGTGACATCGACAAAGTTCTCATCTTTGGTTCAGCATTGGAGCATGCTCAGCTTTTCATGCTTTATTCTCAGGGTAGAAGCGAAACAGGGACATTTGCACCTAGTTTCTCCCCAACTACCCTCTCTCCAACAATGGTTCCTACCAAGCGACCAACTACATCTCCAGTCACTGCGCCTCCAACGCCAGCTCCAAAAGGAGTACGTGTGTTTGATCACTTTTAATGAATCAGAATGAAGTCTTCTTGAATTGTTCTCATATGTATTTGTGTTTGTCCAAAGCCCTTTTTTATCAGAAACCCCAACACCGGAAAGCTCCTCACAATTTATGGTGGTGGGTGTGTCTCTGGGACAAAGATTGTTTTATGGCAGAATGATCAGAATAACTGGCAGAAGTGGATGCTCAACAACGACAACTCCATTGAATCTGTTCACTGTCCTGGTATGGTCGTGGGAATTAAAAGTTCTCAGTGTGGAAACTCGGTCTCTATTGTACTTTCTGAAAAAGTTGACTGCGTTGGCAGCTTTTCTTGGACAGTTCGTCAGGATGGTGTCATGGTGAATGATCAATGTGACACAAAAGCTATTGATATAAGTGGAGGATCGTCAAGTAATGGAGCCAATCTAATCTTGTGGAGCATCCATGGAGGTGCCAATCAATTGTGGGAATTTGTCAATTCTACACCATTGGTTCCAACAATAAAGCCCACTGCAATGCCTGTTACACTAAATCCTACTCCCAAGCCCACCACAGCACCAATGACAATGAAGCCAACTTCCGTGCCCAGTGCAGCACCTGTCACACTGAATCCTACTCCCAAGCCCACTGCAACACCTGTGACACTGAAGCCCACTGCATTTCCAGTGACACTGAAACCAACTTTAAAGCCCACTGCAGCTCCTATCACTCTGAAACCATCTGCTAAGCCTACTGCAGCTCCTGTCACTCTGAAACCAACTTTAAAGCCCACTGCAGCTCCTGTCACTCTGAAACCAACTGCCAAGCCAACTGCAGTTGCTGTGACACAAGTACCTACACAAGCCCCTTTCAAAACACCAACAAACAAGGTATTTCACAAGATCCACTTCCTTTATGGTTATGTTATTCGGTTGTTCACTTCATTATAATCATACAACCACTTTTGTATTATGTTTCTCAGCCTGTAACACCAGCACCATCGATTGCTCCAACAAGCAGACCAACCATGAAACTGACAGCTTCGCCGACATCACAGATTTCATCAAAGCCATCCACAGAAGCACCAACTAAGGTACCTACCTCGTCCCCAGCTACCAACCCAGTGACCTCTGTTTATATCCGAAACCCATCCTCTGGAAAAATTCTCAGTATCAATGGTGGTACGTGCTTGCCTGGAACAGACATAGTGCTCTGGAAAAACAAGGGCAATGACTTTCAGAAATGGTTTGTCAAAGGTGACGGCAGTGTTGAATCTGTGCACTGTCGTGGTATGGTTATGGACATTGAGGACTCATCCTGTGGCGGAAAGTTTGTCAAGATCTACAACAAGACCAATACTGACAGTCAGGTGTGGGATATGAAGGTGGACGGCATCCTTCAATCTGTTGACTGTAATGCGGGCAAGGCTCTTGATATCAGACGTGGAAGTACTGCCAATGGAGCAGCGATCATTGTCTATAGTGAACATGGGGATTGGAATCAGAGATGGGAGATGGTCCAAGCACCGTGAGCTGCAAACCATTAGTCAAAATAATCGTTGCTCTTTCAGTATAACGCTTTAACTTGACATATCACCCGACACACTACCTTCCGACTTCAATAGGTACAAGCCAAACTCTTAAATAATATTTTACTAAGAATCACAAGATAATATGGTATTTCCCGCCCAGTTAAATGTCACCAATAACACACAGTCCACCCCTGTAGAACTTTGCCATTATTCACCTGTGCACTGAGAAAGTAAAACGGTGAAGAAAACAAATACTCACCCTCAACATATTATGTGTTAATGTCTTGGAAAGGTGCTGATGTTGGGTAGGAGGACAAACTCAGTCTATTGGCTAAATTCGGGCTCTTCACATTATGGGACAGAAGATTTCCGATGTGGTGTGTTCCTTTTCGAAACACAATGGTAGCACATTTTTATTTTTTACATGTTTAACTTTTTACTATAGATACTGCCAAATAACTAATAATTTTGATCAAGATGCAATTGCTCAATTTGAATGCAATCTCTCTCTCTAGAGAGTATGGTAGTGCCGGTGACACATTATGATCAATTGTGCAAATCACCATTTAGCATATGCTAAATGTTACTGCCAAACATATCATTCACCAATACCATACACATGATTTCTAAGAATAAGAGTTATCACAATATTATTTATATTATACACACTCAACTCATTATCAGGAAATTGCCATCATTGGTCTAAATTGTGGGGCTCAAATACTCTACTCTCTTCATGGCCTCAAAATGGGTGATATTGATGACAAATGTCAAAGTCTTGCAAATGAGCGAGCCATGTTATCCCTGACAATTGATGTTGATTGCAATAATGTGTATTTCAAGATTGGCAAGAATGCCCAATCACTGGCTAGGCATCTGGTCAAGTGGGCGAATACTGGCTCTCAAATTGTGGCGTGAGACTTTACATTCCATCCGTAATTGATGAGAGAATGATTTCATGACAAGGCACAACTAAACTTCATTTGAATTCTTCTAATCACTCCATTTTGGAGTAACTAGCAGCATGACGATGAACCATCTAGAGCATCCATAAATTTTGACAATATATCATTATTGGAGCGTCCGGGGAAAGTAATGAACTGGTGAATAATTCTGCCAAAGTAACAGAGGTGCTCCTGCAGAGGTCAACCATTTGGTCATACTCTAATCCCAGAATGACTTCAGGCGGATGATAAAAACGCTGTTGGTCAATTAGATTTGTACAGAAATCCAACATTGTTGAGACAAGGTTCATGGATTAAACATAACTGAATGCACTTTGTCCAGGACAAGCTTACGGAAACAAGATAGGGCATAGGATCATTGTCATGATCCGTCTCAAAAAAAGCCGAACCGAAATCAGCAAGTTTTGCCATGAAAAAAATGGCTGATACCATAATGTTATCTGGCTTTAAGTCAGCTGCAGTTTATGTTGGACATTCGCAGAAAGAAACTTGCTTTAGATTGAGACACACTTTATCAGTAATCAGTGTCAATGATCAAAGGGCTAATAATAATACTCAAGACGAGGTGATGCGGGACTTTGTAGGCCTATTAACTGATCTCATCAGATCAGAGTGAGTCCCGTGAGCCCAATTGGCTGATCGATACTGCAAATCGGTGACGTTGGAGGCCCCAATAAACACCTACAATCCAATCGAGCGTACTTTTTGGATCGGCTGATTGGTTCTATCACAAGTCCAACAGTCCAATCAGAGCACCGATTGGACATTATTTCCCCTTCGGCATTCAATCTACCAATCGGTTTTATTACACATAAATCCAGTAGAACTTTTGAAAGTGGCGGGAAATGCATTGACGTGGCGAGAAAAAATGACACGGAGGAAACAATTGATTGGACTAATGCCCTATCAGATGCAATTGGCTCGCGATTGCCAGCGATTTCGCCCACAAAGTCAAGTTCAATACAAAATGGTCCTTCACAAAAAATTCTGTCTTGGATTCCGATTGGTCATTTGGGATCAAATGTTACAAAGTCCCACTCTAACAACTCACCATAGACAATGCCATGCTTCCTAAGGTTGCAATGCAGAAAATAACTGTGTCAAATAAGACCATCTTGCAGTAAGAGTCAAGTCAGTTTTGTCGGTTTGTTCATTTGCTGCACGATTAACATCTTGCAAAGAAAACTATTGATTTGCACCTGCAGATGGTATTGTATTTTCCATATATGAGGCTATCACCCCCGCACTATTTCTTGACACATCCACTACTCAACCAACGATGTTATTTGCCTCCAACACCTTAAGTTTTTTCCTTTGCTCATCTCTTCTCTTTCAAGCCAATCCACAAAGATATTCCTGCTTATTCCTTGATCTTGTCCCCTCCACACTGCAGGTGCCAGCTCTCCCTCTCTGATGTCTCTACAATTGTGATCGCAATCAAGCATTGTCTCGCCACAAACAAAGTTCACATCACCCCACTCCATTCCATGGTCACAATCCCACCTCTCTCCTTGTTCCGGGACGAAGCACAACCCTTGTCAAAACGCTCCCTGCTCACGCTTGCAGCTGTCTCTCAAATCCTTATCTCGGTCGCAATCAAACACATCTCTTTGATCCTGTCACGGCTGCTGGATTGACCAGCTCTTGTTTGCAGGGTGGAGCATGGTTTGTGAGCAGGGGGTTTCTACCAAAAATATCCCCTATACTGATGGGATGCATGCTTTGTATGGTGATGTGGTCAATTATGAATTGTACTGCTGATATACGCCGGACAATATCATAATAAGTTTTTATGATGGATGTACCTTAATATCGTTTGCGTGAACAAATATATTTATCGTGTTACATCGTTATCACGAAGAAGGTCTAATTTTGCTCATAATAGTAATTGTTTAAGGATAGCATACCTTTCTTTTTCGTTGACTTCCCCTCCTCAAATCGTTACTAGGACAAGGTTTAACAAAACTACTGGTATGTAGCTCCAAAAAATACATGTCCAAAAAATAACCTTAATGCTATTTCTGTATTATTTCTCAGACTGTCCCCCTACCAGTCCCATGCACATGGAACGCACAAGCAAAAAATACTCTACACCACCAAATGCATCCACAAATAATTCTGCAACAACTTCCCCTCCCTCAGCCCACCCTGCCACCACCTTCCAAGGTACCTTATTCTGAAATTATTGCTCTCTCGCTGAATATCATATTCCTCTTTTTCTATTAAGCTGACATTAGCTTGTGTTGATTTCAAACACAAGTAAATATTACATTACCACTATGAAAAAATTATAGTTGTCAATTACATGACAGGTTCATATGTGATTTCTTAGTTACTATATAGATTCTCTTCATGTGAAGGTGGTGCAAACAAGCCTCTGAAAAAGCCAACATCCACATCCACCACTTTCAATTTTCTACAATACGCACAATAATCCTGATCGTATGGTTGGGGTGTCAGATAAAGCTATCTGGTCTTGATCATCTGACAATTACAATTCACTCCAAGTTCCAAGCTTATTTTTTATTAGCGGTTTGTAGACCCCCCCATCTATAAACCCCACCTCACAGTCTATAGACTCCCCCAGCTAAAAATTAAATCGCGGGAAAATTAGAGGATAAAAATACTTGTGATAGTGATAGCTTTTTTAACATCATCAATTTAGATTTAAAAAATGACATAGATGTTTACTTTGCTACAAAAGTCACACTAGTTATGAATGAGCTTAGGTATTGTTATTGTGTTCATGATTCGCACCTTTTCTAACTAATCTCATGATATGGCAAGTCTAGAGGTATTTAGAGAAGAGTCTATTGGTCTATAGACCCTTAACCACAGTCTATAGACCCCCCATGACAGTCTATAGATGGTCATGGGGGGTCTATAGACCCTCTGTAACAGTCTATAGACTCTCCTCCCATGAAAGTCTATAGGCCCCCCATGACAGTCTATAACCTCCGTCCCCCATGTCAGTCATATAACCAGGGGGTCTACAAATGGTTTTTTGTAAAATATAGTGGAGTCTATTGACTTTAAGGGGGATCTACAGACTGTGAGGTGGGGTCGATAGACAGGGGGGGTCTACAAATGGCTACTAATACATACATTCACAATCAAAAAATCTATTGTCTAGCAGCAAATAGTGCTAACAAGCTCTAGTTTCTGGAACTATATTGCAGTGTCTTATCCACTGATACCTGTCACCTATAATGTACATTAGGTACACATATTCACAGTATGATATATGTAGGGGCAGCCTGAAATAACTTGCTCCGTTTTGTTGCAGTAGAATCATACTGTATTCTACATAAAGAGAAAGTACTTCACAATTTTGAAAATAGTTGGGATATGAATTCATAACTTCAACAGCCAAAAAGTTGCTCCCTATTTCTAGTTATGTCAGGGGTCCTGTTGCTGCCATAGCAACAAGATTCTCTGTCTAAAAGAACTCTTTAGAACTCATCTTTGTGTTATGTTGGTGGTTTTTGTGTCCAATCCTTTAATCTCATCTATGTTTCAGCCTCTATGTCTGCTGCCTGTGGCCACATATACATGACAAAAATATCTTTCTTGTAGTCGCAATTGTGTAGAAGTATGTCATAGTAACGTGACAACAATCTCTGCATCTATAAGAACTGAAAAAATACCTTTGTGTTGTGTAGATGAGGCTGGTGGTATAGTACATTAGTTAGATGGGAACTACGATGTGAATTGAACTTTGGCATATCATACCATAGCTGATTGACAACACACTAGATACTCTAAAATTACATCAAAAAGAGAAAATAAATATAGACAGTCCTGGCTTGTTGGATTCATAATATTTAATATTATACTCTATCGGGGCAGTTATATGGAACCCCGTGGGTTTGTCTGACAAAATTCCAATACTATGGTATTTAGTCTGACGAAACCAGATTTGCCAATGATGGTATCTGTACATTAAGATAGTATAAAGGGTATCCTAAATTGATGTCAACTCGGGATCTTAAATATATCATGTGCTTAATCGCGATGTGTATGTGAACGTGAGGTAGCATTAATGCTTTTGTTATGACCAACTCACGAGGATGACACTTAGTTATCTGTCATGACCCCCAGAACCAAATGACCCCTTCTAAGTGGTACTCAATTAATGCGCAACTTTCATTGACATGCATTTGTGATCTTAATCACGCCGCTATTTGTTTTGTCTTCCTAAACCCCCATAATATTTTCAATTTTCACCAAGCATTTTGCTTTCCAAAATAAGTAAGTAATCATGGCACGAACTTCCGCCCGCAATCCATCCTCTGCTACTTCTTCCACAAAGAAACAGTCTGCTTCCACAAGCAAAAAGTCCAATTCCGCCAACCATACCTCCACCTCTGCCAAGAAAAAGCCCACCGATCATAAGACAAGTACATCGCACTCATCAACAAGATCATCACGTTCAACTGGAAAGGGTCCCCCGAACCAATCCGTTACCACACCTGCGCGTGCTGTTTCCAAGGCCACCAATGAGCCCGAACCTGCAAACAAGCGTGTCACAAGGCAAAATTCACAGTCCAAGGGGAAGCAACATACCCCTCAAGACTCAGATGAAGATGAATCCGTTGCTGTGCAGACTGTCCAGCATCCACAATCTGTAAAAATGCCCGCACCACTAACTCTGCCACTACGACCCCATCTGTACCTCCATCTTCACACTCAATGGCGTGTCACAGTCAATTTGCTAAGGGTATGTTTTGTCTGTTTGGACTGCAGTTATTCACTTGTCCTCATGGTGATTCTCATCTTTTTATTCCTTTCTACTGAAACTGAAAGACCTACCCACCATTTCTGAGATAGGAACTCATCTGGATGGTGAGCCCCATGTGTCATCCACAACAACTAGGTTCCACGCATAAAAAGAAAGCTACTTCGGAAGACGCACCTCCACCTGGAGTCCCTTCTCCCACATTTTTGATGCATGATAACCAGTTTGATTCTGATTCTATCAAGTCTGGTTCTGTTGTGGCCAATCCCAAAACAACAGGAGAAGAGGACGGTCCTAATCCTATGGAAGACTCCTTTTCCAATGAGTTGACCATTCCATCTTTGCCGGCCTGGCCTACGGAAACTTTCAACCCAATTCCTTCCAATGATGTCCTCCAAGCTATGATAGAGTGACACAACAAGTCCCTCAAAGAAACGAAGCAGCCGCAACAACTGCTGCCATTGCATCTCTTAGGGAGCTGTCAAAACGTACTAATAAATCAGCTGGAACACTGGAAAGACACCATGACGACATGTCTGTAACACCAGCCAATGAGTCCAACGTTGATGACTATGGTGACTTATCAGTAGATCCTGACACTGGCAAGATTTGTAAGCCAAGGACGGTACGTATTTTCAGAAGGATACGAATAAATGAAAAGTTAGTGATGGTTGTGGCAAATGGACACACCGGTAATGATAGCAGGAGACCCATCCTTGATTTGGGTGAGTTGTTCCTTATGATTGTGTTCAAACCTTTCGAAATGGATGTTATTTTTTATTAACAACCTCTTTAGATCGTCTTCCTGGATTCATCAGGCATGCTGTCATGCACTGCGGGGTTGAAGAGTTCACTCGATTCCTATTGAACACTTCCTGCATGTCTAAGCCGCTCCTATGTGAGAGCGATTACTCAGAAGACCGTGTTAGAATCATGGAACAGGCATGGGAAGCTCTGCTTACCAACACCCTCCTTCCAGGGAAAGATGACAACATCAAACGGGACAGTATTGTTTCCACCACGAACCAAACTTACAACTAGATTTCCTCCGGCTGCATCACAAGTGCACAGACGGAGTTCGACAAGTTGTTTGTAAAAATTGTTTGCACTGCGTGTGTTGTCTGTTCAGCAGCTCCCACCAAGAACACTCCCAATTTTGAGGGCCAGGTTAGGGTTAGAAAACAATAATCTCAATGTTATTCTGTATGCCAAAGAGGATTATTTCGACTCACAAAATCATACTATTTGGATGGTTTCATAAGACGAAGCGTAAGTATTTTGTCATCCGCAACACATATCCAATTGTGATTCTGTATGCCAAAAAGAAGCATTCCGACAGACGAAACACTATTGTTAAGACAGACGAAATGCTGAGTTGGATACGATTTCGACTTATGCAATGTTTTGGTTTTGGCAGACAAAATCCCCCCCCATTCTTATTTACGTAAGCCGCATTCATGTAGTTTTGTCATCCAAAATTTCAATCCTGACCTTCCCAATGATTGACGTTAAGACAAAGCGTAAGTATTTTGTCATCCGCAACACATATCCAATTGTGATTCTGTATCCCAAAAAGAAGCATTCCCACAAATGACACACTACTGTTTGGATTATTTTGTAAGACGAAGGATTATTATTTCGTCATCCGTAGTAGTCACATTAAGACAGACGAAATGCTGAGTTGGATGAGATTTCAACTTACGCAACATTTTCGTTTTGGCTGACAAAATCCCCCCGTATTCCTACTTACGTAAGTCGAATTCAGGTAGTTTTGTCATCCGAAATGACAATCCTGACCTACGCAATGACTGACGTTGTATTAAGTTAATGGTTACATCACATACGACACTGATAAAGAGCAAAGGGAACTGGGAATGCTAATAATCGAAGATGACTGTGAAAGCTAATAATCCAATGCATTTTGCTTCCTCTTCTGTGGTGGCTGATATGTTCCTTCATTGCATGCAAATTCATATTCCCTCTGTTCCTCTCAGTACTGTGAGTCACTCTGCAATAATCCAACATTTCCTTCTGTACCATTATAATTCTGTCCAAATAGTCATTTATCATTTCCATGGGTACTCTTTCATTGTATACAAAATTATCGTTCAAGGAAACGAGATATTTACGAATTTCATCGCGGCTCATTACACATTCAATGTCGTACAAATCACTTGATGACTCAGATGAGTCCTCGGCATCTTGATTGTTAACAAATTTGTTGTCAGAGTCATCACAAGATGGTACCGACTTTGATATGCTACTCTGCAATAGTCTTGCTTCTGTAGAAGTAAACCCCTCTGTTTCTCTGTATCCCACAAAAGAACTAGTGTCATGTGCACTGACCAATCCTTGTGTTCAACCTCGAAGAATAAATGATTCCAAATCAGACCACAGACAGCAACCACGCACATATTTTTCCTTCACAAACTTAGCATCAACCCAATCATTGAACGTTGTATTTGATGACAACTTGGACGCATCGTCAGTCTGTCGCTCACAGCCATCATTTTCAAGCAACATAGTGATTTGATCTTCTGACAATCTCACACCCAGTCCTTCGTTGCCAAAGTGTTCCATTTGAGCTTGTATTAATTGTCTTCCAAGATCGGTATTGTCGTTGTAATAAGCTTCATAATACCGTCAATGCCAAATGTGAAACATGTTTAGTGCCATTTCTCCAATCACTCTAAATATATGGTGACAAGGAATCCCAATGCGGTCATGAAACCCGCAATCACAGAGAAAGCGTATGTTACCGCTACTCTTGACACGAACCTCTCTGACAGGACGGTATCGACTTACATAATTCTGTAAGACGAAATGATTGTTTCGTCAGATTAGATGTGAGGATTGGTTACGAAATGACAACCACATTCATAACATTTTGTCCGACAAAAAGATACTGGAGGGATGACAGGACAACAGATAGTAAGACGTTACGGCAGACAAAATGACATTTTAGTGACGAAATGACATCATCACCTGCTTACTTGACCCATTTTCCGAGTCGAATATCAACAGGGGTGAACACAGTTGCCTAATATGCTCAGATGACTAGTGGGTGGACAACCATAATGAAAAGCTCAATATAGGGTAGTGGCATCACATTAAAGCTGCATATATCAGAGAGGGGAAGGAGTGTTTGCAGAAAATTAGAATGACAGTTTGATGCAACACAACAAAATAACACACATTCGCACAGGATTGATGACTCAAAAATGGAATGGGATTACATCAAGTGGAATAAGCTGATATTACAGGCTGAGATCTGCGTGCTGCGATCTGTGCCATGACTATGCTATGTGAACATGCATAGCATATTGAGGATGGGTGTGGCAATGATTTTCGATTGGGTAATCCAGTGCCACATGAGTGATGGACATTAAAATCGTCCCAAGATGTTATCGTGCACAGGGGGGAACTTTTCAATTTGTTTAGAAAACAACAATGACCCGTGCAGGAGAGAGATTTAAATTAATTTCTGTTCAAATTGACGAGAAAGAATAAAGATACCCCAGAATACGGCTTAAGTATTGTACTCTCTAACTGAAGAAGTTGTTTTGGCAGACAAAACACTGAGTTATGTCAGACAAACCCACAGGGTTCCATATAACTGCCCCCTTTATGAGACATACGTATTGTATTGTACTTTGGTATCACGAGGTAGTTACTTTTACATGTATTGTACCGTATTACGATAGCAGGAAGCAACCGGTTTTGTACGATATTCACGGGAAACTTTTGAAGCATCTATTAAAGCTTAAATAAAACAAAATACATCGTATGTACCAACCTGTTCGGAATTATTAACTAACGAGCAAACTTCTCTTACTAAATTGGCTTATATAAAAAAAATCGGCGAGATATGTATGCGTTGACTCAGTTCTACCCAAATAATTCGTGCTGTCTACACAATTTTCATTTTCTAAACGGTCGATGTTCTTGTCCGATGAGAAGCTTTCTTCCCCCCTAATGTCCGTTGGAAAAGTCTTATCGCTCAAGGGATACAAGTAATTCATGGGAGGAGTCCCATGATTTCACATGCCCCGTGATTCATGGGAGTTTCCCATGATTCGTGGGAGCATCCCATGAATCATGGGAACCTCCCATGAATCATGGGAGCCTCCCGCGAATTGAAGTAAGGGATTCCCTATGAGTTTCCCATGAATAATGGGCACTTCCCATGAATCATTGGAGGCTCCCATGATTCATGGGAGTTTCCCATGATTCGTGGGAGGTTCCCATGATTCATGGGAAATCACGGGATGGTTCCCATGAATCGAGAGCCTCCCATTCATCACGGGAGACTTGCTTCCGTTGAGCAAGGAGGACAGATGCCGAATGGACTTTCCGCGACAAATGCTTTGTCATAAAAACTATTTATAACATCGACGTACTCTCGCCAAAATATCGAGGAACTCGATCCAACGTGTCCTGTATGCTCGACAATTTTTTTTATTTATGCTAGCTAACACATGCTTTTCCCAATCTTCTCAAACTGCATCTAATGTTGGGAAACTTTAATTTATTTAAGCCTTTGTTAGAGCATAGAAAATTTCCCGTGAATTTGGTCCTAAACCGGTTGCTTCCAGGAATATCATAAAACATTTATATGATATTGACGTCATCTTTTTCGACATTGCAAAATAACCACGCTTTTGTCACAGCGTGCATGAAATTCCGATCGCCAATATCATAAAAAGTTTTTATGATGACCACGCTAAACTTACGGGATTTTTATGATATTGAAGGCTGTTGTATTAGATTTAGACCCTCTGCAGCCCTGGGGTCAATTTTTTGTATTGGGTTATGATCCCCAATATATAGACCCCCGATCGGCAAAAAATCGCGTGCAGCCCTGGGGTCTGTTCGGTCGGGGGTCTATAAAAATATAGAACCCCACCATTTTTCATCTGCTCGGGGTCTATATCAACCTGATATAGATCCAGTGTCTATATTCCAATTTTTTGAAGTTCGACCGGGGTCTATATTTTTATATGAGTTCCTCCTGTGCGATTCCACAAATAGCTCCACCAGCCCTTCTCCGATTTCACATAAACTTTTGTCGCATACGTCAGTTGGTAAATCGTAAATCATAAAAACCGAAGTTCATGGGTTTGGTTCCCAGTTGTGTACGTCTCATCTTAATTTATTCGGACATGGTCTCCTTGAAATAGACGCTGCAATCGAAAAATATAGATCCTACGGATGTGTGGCCATCACGCGGGTCTATTTTTTATACTCCGAAAAATGGGGTCATAACCCATCTCAAATATAGACCCCAAAAAATAGACCCCAGGGCTGCAAATTGCCTTATGTATGATGATCTGAGAATACTAGCAAAGGTGGGGCTGCTTGTGTTTGGTAGTCGTGTCGCGAGGTTGTCCCACGTGATTTTATCTCTTGTTTTTACATAATTAGGCGATTTTTTTGTGCTACCATCAAAAATTACATGGAACACACCCCGTTGAAAAAAGATGTGCACAATGCAAAATATGTGTAAAAACAACAAAGCAAACAAACATTCATGATAAAAATTTACCTTCCACTGCCTATTGCTGTTGGTATGGCAGCAATGAGGAGCAGCAGCCCAACTTCAGTATGTGGGTTAAGAGTTGGCTATCTTCATGAAGGGATGGTAGTAACAGAATAATGAAAAATGGAGTCAACGGTACAGAAGGTGAGAGCACACAATAGATGCTTCTCGTGCAAGAAGGTGAGAGGTAGGTATGCTGCCACACCATAAAAAAGATGTATGTGTTTATCGTTGAATCATTCTTGTTGTCTATTTTTTGATGGACCAACATGCTGTCACGTCACCTATAAAATCCAACACTACTATCACCTCCAAAACTAGACCCAAGATGATTTTATTAGAGGTAAGACATGACTCACAAAACTAGAGTCATATAGTCATAAAATACCTATATGCCACCAGTACAATGATTTTTTGATAAAGCGCTGTATGATAAAAATTGTGAAATTATGTACGAGACCTCCTGTAAGCCCCCCCCCCCGTACACTATTAAAACTTCCTGTAAGTCAACTGTACAACCTGACATTTTGTGAGTGTACAGGAGGGTTACTATGTTTTAAGTTTGCAGTGAAATGTCATCAAAAACACACAATCCACCCCTGTAGATCTTTGCTATTCTGCAAATGAATTTTGTTTGATGACTTGGCCACTTCGACTGTGTTCATCTACAATGGCTATTTTTTCAAATGCCAAATTATTTAGCAACTCACTTTGATCTCAATTGGTTAGAAGTTAGCAATGAACTTCTTCAGATGCAGCCTCGATTGGTTGCCAAATTTGGAGACTCCTTCCATGTGCATTGGGACTTGGGCACTTACTGAAAGAATTCTTCTCCTTTTACTATGACCTCTTTTGCATACATTCCACTGTTTTGGGTGGAAAAATTTGAACTACTGTCAGAAATTAAATTGAAAATAAGTCTCAGCAATGGGCCAAAAAGAGTTCTAAAATAAATTTAGCAACAGTTGCTAATAATTTCTTGCCACCCACGCCCTGATCCCTGTCATGGCAGCATGGTTGGAGTCTAAAATTTTGGTTAGCAAACCAGCAAAATTGGGAAAATAGCAACTGAGTCAAAGTATAGCAACCATGGGTTAGAAAAGGCTTAGATTATCTCCCCAATTTTTGTCCTCTCTGGTCCACCAAAGTAAGCTAGCATCAATTGATGAAGTGGGCTGATTATGGGCAACCGAGTGCTTGTACTCTGACAGTACCTCTACAGTACCGTGATATTACCTAGTTCGGCACTACTTACTATCCTCTACCTATATACTCCCCGGAGGATGATTTCAAAAAAGCGTTGCTCCGTCCGCATTTTTGTCCCCGTAAATGGGGTGCAGGCGGTCCCTAAACAGGTAACTCACTTCGAGTTGTTTTAACTTCAATAAAGAGGCCCTTGGAGTTTCTCCTATCAAACTAAGTGCAAAAATGACCGTTTTCAATAACTAATGAAACGGGCTGTATCGATTCATCATGTATCAAACTAAGTGCGAAAATGACCGTTTTCAATAACTAATGAAACGGGCTGTATCGATTCATCATGTGGGGTCATTAACATTCGCACGAATGTTAAGTTATAAATTACGTGAACAAGATATGGGGCTGTATTGAGTATGTCGTGGGGTCATATATTATGATTCACGCGAGAATATATTCAATGATACTTAATTATCTTGGGCTGTTCAACTGAGTCAAACGGGCAATATTTCATATTGCCATATTAAAGATCACGAGTTTGATCGTGATTTATATATATAAAGAAAACTTCGCAATAGACCACAGTCAAGGTAGTATGTTTGGCAAGTAAATTAAGTAAGCATGCCAACATAATGCTGATGTAAGTCATCGTAATCCGGGTCTTTCACCAGATTTACGACAATGTAACTCCAATATTTTTTTGAGAGATGATTTGTCAATTTATGTCGGAATTCGGGTGACCGACCCGATCTCCGCCTGAGAAGGCGTATTAGAGATATAAGAAAATTTTCTTGTGTATAATATTATAATATCATCTGTTTTACTTAGAGTTGTGTCCCGTTCTCATCCCGGACGTTTCGGCGAGATTGGGATTGTCCCGGGATGGGACCCAACGGGATCGGGATCATCCCGGGATTCGACGGGATTACCAAATATCCGGGATTCACCGGGATTTTCCCGGGATATACTGGGATATAGCCGGGATGATGGATACTTTATCCAAATATTGCACGAAAAGTGCACGAACAAAAAGGACTAACAAAAAATACGTAATCGTGCTAGCAGGTGCAATTCACTATTTTAGTGCGTTCGCAAAGATCTTATCGTTATTGGGTAGGGTACCATACCATAAACATGCTACATGGAATAAAAATGTTAGTCACAATAATAATATATAAGTATAGTAGAGAACAATCCGTTCGTGACGTACGAACATACATATTGTATCGTACCAAGTTCTGCCGTGGAGTATGTACTTTAAGTACGTCACTCTTAATCCCGGGAATCCCGGGATCAGGGGTGGCGGGACGGGATGGCAATCCCGGCCGAGATATCCCGTCATCCCGGTTTTTAATCCCGGACGAGACACAACTCTAGTTTTACTCGTAAATCAGGTGATTCACCAGAATTACGAGATTATACTATTTAATATTTCAATCTCGTAATTCTGGTCAAAGACCAGATTT